>LGRX02003937.1:0-24458 GCA_001247695.2 Cymbomonas tetramitiformis | reverse complement strand
CACTGTAGTATGCTAGCAACCGTTTCTTACCGACAAAACTTGTAACATATGTACAGTGTAAATATTTTTACGGGTCCGTGCGGGGTCCATGCGAGGTCCACGCATCACCTTCCCCGTGCGGTCATTTTGTCACATGCACTTCCTTAATGACCGCATGGACCCGTCGAATAATCGTATGGACCCCCAAAGTAACCACACGGACCCGCTGAATAACCGTATGGACCCACACAATAGTCGCATGGACCCGCTTATTACCACCCACATGGACCGGCGGAATAATCGTATGGACCCGCAAGATAAGCATACGGACCCGCTTAATAATTACATGGACTCCACTTAATAAGCGCATGACCCCGGCGAATAATCGCATGGACTCGATTTCCGCTGAGGCCGCTGTCGCTGACCCAGCAGTCAGACCGTATTTCTGATCGCGCGCCACCCCACGGGTCCATGCGGGGTCCACGTATCGCCTCCCCCGTGTAGTACATCTCGGGTGCGCCACCCACTGGTCCATGCGGGGTCCATGCGAGGTCCACGCATCGCCTTCACCACGCAACCCATGCCGGGTGCGCCACCCCACGGGTCCATGCGAGGTCCACGCATCACCTTCCCCGCGCACCCCATCTCGGGTGCTCCACCCCACGGGTCCATGCGAGGTCCACGCATCGTCTTCCCCGTGCAGTCCATCTCGGGTGCTCCACCCCACGGGTCCATGCGGGGTCCATGCGAGGTCCACGCATCGCATTCACCACGCAACACATGCCGGGTGCGCCACCCCACGGGTCCATGCGAGGTCCACACATCGCCTTCCCCGCGCAGTCTATCTCGGGTGCGCCACCCCACGGGTCCATGCGAGGTCCACGCATCGCCTTCCCCGTGCAGTCCATCTTGGGTGCGCCCCCACTGGTCCATGCGGGGTCCATGCGGGGTCCACGCATCGCCTTCACCACGCAACCCATGCTGGGTGCGCCACACCACGGGTCCATGCGAGGTCCACGCATGCATCGCCTTCCCCGCGCAGTTTATCTCGGGTGTGCCACCCTACGGGTCCACGCGGGGCCCATGCTGGGTCCATGCGAGGTCCACGCATCGCCTTCACCACGCACCCCATCTTGGGTGCGCCACTCCCGGGTCCATGCGAGGTCCATGCGAGGTCCACGCATCGCCTCCCCCGTGCAGTCCATCTCGAGTGCTCCACCCATGGGTCCATGCGGGGTCCACGCGGGGTCCACGCGAGGTCCATATATGGTCCGTACGGTTGGGCGCCTATCGGAGGTTTGGTCCGTGCTGGTCCAACCTGGGTCCGAGCGATCATGTTTGGTCCAGGGTCGGTCCGGGGTCGGTCCAGGGTCGGCCCGGGGTCGGTCCAGGGTCGGTTCATGCACCACATGCTGCCTTAAAGCATGGCCATACGGGTCCATGCGAGGTCCCCCACGCCAGCGGCGAGGAATCCGTGGTGAGATTTCGATGGACACATGGACCCCACATGGACCGACGAAACACCGCATGGACCCATGGTGAAATGTCGCATGGACCGAGAAATCAGTGGTACCAAGTGTGGGACCCACCCCGGACCGATAGGAACTTTTGGACCAATCTAGTGGTAAAAGCCCGAAGGCTTCATCGACGGGTCCATGTGATCCATTTTTCACGGGTCCATGTGGGGTCCATGTGGTCCATACGGGTCCATATGGGGTCCATGATGAGTCCCTATTGGTCCCGGGACCGCATGGACCCGGCCTTATTTGGTAGGGTCTGGAAGAACTCGGGCAGCTCTGAACCGGGCAGATGCCTTTGTACCCGGTGACCCTTTCAGCCGCTTGCAGGAGCAGGGCATGCCGCCACCGCTTACCGCCGCTGGTACAGGGTGGGAGCAGGGTGCAATGGAGGAGTACTTGGACTTGTCCACGCTGGAGCCGCTGCGGCTATGGGGAGCAGGTGTTGTTACCCCATCGGACGGCGCCCCGTCAGTGAACGGGGCAGTTAGCGCCAACAGACGGGAGGGGGCAAGAACCTTGCTGCAATTGGGTGCACGGGCGGAACCGGCGGAGGTGACAGCAAGTCAGGAAATACTGCGGGAGATCGCTGACGTGAAAGCAAGGCGGCAACTTGCTAAACTGAAGCGAGAGTTGGCAGAGGTGGAAACACAGCCTGAACCCGAACCACCTGTCGTCGCCCATGCGAAACCCGCCGAATCCGCGGCGACGATTGCTGCCGAATCCGCGCCGACGATTGCTGCCGAGACTGCGCCGCCGGTAGCGTCTGAGCCTCCCGTGGCTGGTATGGGCTTTGGCGTGGCTCCGATGCCGGCGGCGTGGTATCAGACTGGGAACCCCTTTCTTTCTCAGGGACTGGCTGGCAACAACCCTCTGGTTCAGCTTGCGCAGTTGCAAGGATTGGGGCTTGGACAGCAATATGCGAGCCCCTTTCTGGGGAGGAGCATGAACAGCCTGATGTTGCAGGCGCAACCGCACGGGGTGGAGCCAACCATGTCTGTCACCATGTCTGTGAACCAGGTGCAACTGTTGCGTGCTGCTATGCTCGGCGGCAACCAAGGAGGTGGCCAGCCTAATCTAAGCCATGCGAGCCTGAATTTTGATGAGTTTTGCAATGTGCTGGGGCCACACTTTGGGCGGCGGTAGGTAGGACATAATGTGTTTGTTACGTATTGTTAATGTTATTTTGGAGTATTGCTAGTGTTGGTGTGCTTTCATGCTTGCAATATTCATGCACATGTTTGCATGCTTGCATGCTTGCATGCATGCATGGTGTGCTTTCATGCTTGCATTTATTCTTGCAATATATTGTGGCATGTTGATAACTTTCCACATGTTATAATTGCCGAACACCACGGTTCGAACGTGCACACACTTGATTCCGATGTTATTATGAATTCCCTCTAGCACCCGCGCACTGAAAATGGCCTGTCCAGGCCCCAGAAACAACCATTTTGGCCCCCGGCGAGCACCCAAATAAAATTTTCTCATCATTTCTTCGACAAAGTGTTTAGTGAGGGTCCCCAAAAGATCCCACGAACTTCAAACACGCGATCCCGATCTTATATCCAATTCCTCTAGCACCCTCGCACTGAAAATGGCATGTCCAGGCCCCGGAAACAGCCATTTTCGCCCCCGGCGAGCACCCAAATAGAATTTTCTCATTATTTCCTCGACAAAGTGTTTAGTGAGGGTCCCCAAAAGATCCCACGAACTTCAAACACGCGATCCCGATCTTATATCCAATTCCTCTAGCACCCGCGCACTCAAAATGGCCTGTCCAGGCCCCAGAAACAGCCATTTTCGCCCCCGGCGAGCACCCAAATAAAATTTTCTCATTATTTCTTCGACAAAGTGTTTAGTGAGGGTCCCCAAAAGATCCCACGAACTTCAAACACGCGATCCCGATCTTATATCCAATTCCTCTAGCACCCGCGCACTGAAAATGGCCTGTCCAGGCCCCAGAAACAGCCATTTTGGCCCCCGGCGAGCACCCAAATAATTTTTCTCATCATTTCTTCGACAAAGTGTTTAGTGAGGGTCCCCAAAAGATCCCACGAACTTCAAACACGCGATCCCGATCTTATATTCAATTCCTCTAGCACCCGCGCACTCAAAATGGCCCCAAAACAACGATTTTCGGCCCCGGCGAGCACAAAATATTTTTTGGAAAAATTCTCGCGGGGTCTTAGAATTGCCCTAATAAGGTCTAGTAACTCCCAGAACATTTAAAATCTTGGATTTAGATCGATTATGCATCGATTATGCATTTCCCGTCCGAACTTTTTGCGACGGCTCCTTGATCTCGACAGCTTTGCCTGCTGTGCTCACTGCGGGGTCCTTCCTTCCCTTCCCCCCGTCGCTCTTCTTCTTCTGGGACGATTTACTTCTTGCTGCGGCGGTGGGAAGGTTTTGCACTGTGTCATTTTTTCTGTCCTCTCCTGAGTCGGTCTGCGACACAGGAAAACAACGGTCAAATACATGTTTAACGCAGAATATTAGGTGGGTGGGCAAACTCAAATACTTAATCATATTGTACAGCACACAGGAAACATGATATAAAACTTACGACGGACGGACTGGTTTCAGCAGAGGCCACAGGCCCACATGTATCGAGAGAGGAAAGAGAAACACAGGAAACATGATACTGTATTAAACTTATTATGATTAAAAATATGCAACCACCTCTCGCCAGGATGAAAGAAACAGCTGCGCACCGTTCGACGTCTCCGAGTTGGGGCTTGACGAACTGCTGGCACTGGCTTCAACGGCTCAACGGGTCCATCCACGACGTCGTCGATATCGTCCGCTTCTTTTGTTTCCTTTCTCTCGGCGCTTGCAGGGCGCTGGTTCTCCTTATTTTCGGATTCAGCTCCAACAGTGACGATCTTCTTCAGGTTGCTATCATGTTTCTCTGCCGGTGTGTGTTTTCAGTGTCTTTCCCACGATTTTGTACCTGCAGTACAGCCACAGCACTGATTTACCAAAGGCGAAATTCAATAAAATTAAGTAATTTGTCCAAAAATGCAGGACACCGCACACTGTTACAGCCAAAGCACTGAATTACCAAAGGAGAAATTCAATTCATTAAGTAATTTGTTCAAAAAAGGAATACCTGTGAGTGTAGAATTCGGTCACTGCATAGCCGAACAAGTCGTCCAAGTCAATGTCGAAAACAGGGGACTCGGGCGTTTTCTCGGCACTCTGCCGCATGCGGTGAAATGCTTTTTCTATAGGGTGGAACTTAAGGTTCTGCGTGCGAGCTATCTCCTCATACTCCTGAGGTGCGCCCCCCTTCACCTCCATCATTCACAAACTGTTGCAAAAACTGGGAATCGTGAAAAAGATAAGAAATAAGACTAGCAAAACACATGCTCCCTAGCTAGGTTATTCACAAACTGTTGCAAAAACTGGGCGGAACACTGCGGCAATCCTCACCTCCTTCCTCAAGAACAGCTTGGACTTCAGGCCATTCTCGTCCACATACTCACGGTACCCCACTTCGAGGCATTCTCTTTTGAGCGCAGCGAGAACGGCTTGCTGGGGATAATTGGCGGGCTTCTTTTTTTTGCCGCTAGCTGGCTCTTGCTGAGATGATAATTCTTGGACATCTCCTTTCCTTTTATAGTCTGGAAGATTTGGAGGACTGCTACTTTCTTGCTTGATGCGTTTAGGGGCGGAATCGGGTGTCTCTCCCTCGCTGCGCTGATGAATTGTGCCAAGCAGGGGAGTTGATTCTGCAAGCCTAACCTCCACGCTCTTGACACCATCCAAAGCTTGCTACAGGACCTCCACAGACGCAGGAATCCACTCATCTTCATCTACTTTTATCTGGAGTTTTAGTGGCACGTCCCCGTCGAGGCAACAGTGTGCTCTAACTGTGTCCTGAATGTCTTCTCTCACAAACGACGGGTCCAAGCCCGATTTTTGTCCGCACACTGCGACTACGGCAGAGGTGTCATCCGGACGGCGGATGGTTATGGTAGTGGTCATTCTTCGCCGGTCAACGGGTTGATTACTATGACGTGTGAGCGATAAGTGTGATGTTTACCATTCAGTTCGTCGAGGACCAACTTTATACGGCAGTCGCATCTTGGATGTTCTGCCACGTCTGCTGATGACGGCAACCATCAATCAATCCTTGAGCATGAATGTGCTCTTCGAACATTGGCGCGGACTCGTGAATTTTGTATAGGATCTCATAGGCTCCTATAGGATCCTATAGGAGTCCTCTAATTCGAACCTCCTGATCGGTTTATGCAATTGATGGTTTGGTGCCCTAAGCTCCTACAGGACATATATCGAAACCGGATCCTATTCTAGAAGATCACACTGCCGGTATGCTATTCGGCGATTTAAATCCGCGCCAATGATAGTGGCGAGATGAACTCCTGTAGGATCCCTCAGTATCCTATGGCACGCACGTGGTAGATTGGCCTATATAATTATTCGAATTATACGACGAGGAAGAGGAAAACTAGCTGTTGTACGCCCTACTGTACTACGATACGTGACACGCACATAGCGCCAGAGCATTTCGAATGCGTTGACTCCGAGCTATACTCAGGTGCTCCGGTTAACGGACATTTCTTTAACCGTTTCTTTAACGAACGCCGCCGCAATCATGTCTTCCTCGGAAGGTTCAGCGCTCTCAGATATCTCATAGGTTTCTTCGGAATCACCGGTTTCAATTCATGCACACGAGTCTTCATTATCTGATGACCATGTCGATAGCTTGGGTGGTAGCTCAAATATCAGCTCAGGGGACAGCGAAGTGGATGACGATGACTTCCAGGATGCCAACTCGGACGTTTCGGATTTTTCAGACATGGAGCTCGAAGATGATGAGGTTGATGCTACCCCTGTTGAATCTAAGGCTTTTCGACCTTTATATCCTGGTGCCCGAGTGACGTTCCTTGAGAGCGTGGTTAGCTTTGCTCTCATGATTTTTCGTGGAAACGTATCGAAAGCCGAAGTTTCTAAGCAGTGTGCCTACCGACACCACCATGAACTTCCTGAGAATAATCTGTTCCCCCGTTCTTTTTATCTGCTTTTGAAGAGTCTCGGTGTGGACTTCAACAAGTTAGATTTCACCGAGTATCACACTTGTCCAGCCGGATGTGAAAAGTTGTTTCCTTCTATGGCACGTAAGCACTGGCGCCACCATACTGATGAGGGCCATTCTTGCAGCTTATGCGAATGCGGTTGTGATTTGGGCGATGGCCGCAAATGTGATAAAAAACGCTTTACCACCGATGACGGTCGACAAGTCCGTCCAGCTGCTTGGGGTATCTACTTTGGTCTGAGGAAGTGTCAAGACATTCTGGCTGACCAAACAAGCTACGTGAAGGCGTACACCCAGTTCGACCGACGACAGCCAGACATTCGTCCTTCACAGTATCAAGGTGCCTCCATCTGGACTCATCCCCACTATCTGAACACTGCAAAGCGTGTACTTCGCGATTTTGGAGTCGACTTGTTTGACCGCAAAGAATCCCGTACTTTTAACCTTGGTATCGATTGGGAGGAAACTTTTGAGAAAAAGTCTTGGTCTCATGCGCTGGTTCTGTACAAGCCTACCGACATAAGTGCCGAACACTGTAGTCAGATACAGTATGCGAAAGTAGTGCAAATTATTGCTGGGCCGAGACAACCTGCGTGCATGAACGGCCACCTGTTGTTACTTGCGAAGGACATCATGCACGCAGCCCGTGTTGGGCACCAGACGCGAATTGATAGCCAGCCTGTTAAGTCTTTTTTGATGAACTTGGATGCGGACGAGCCAGCGCGTGCAAAGCTTATGTCAATGTGCAGTCACAGTTCTTTCTGTTTTTGTTTTAACTGCCGTTTCGTTGCGAACACCGTCAGTTCTGTCCTGCGGTTCGGTGGATATTCCCAACCGGCCGTTCAGACCACGGCAGCAGAGAGAGCCGCACAGATTAAAGCTAGAAAAGGCTCGCCCTTATCAAGCCTTGGGATGTTGTCGAATGGACGGCTTGCATGGATAGTGCTGACGATGCCGACGAACCACAGAGCTTGAAGGGCCCGGCCACAGGTTGGGAAACCTTTTGTGATTGGTGCGAGGCAGCCTCTCGGCCTGATGCACCGTTCATTCATCAGCGAGCGCGTCTCGCGTATGTCGAGAACGTGACGTTCGGACTCAATGTTAATTCGCGGAAGAAGAAAATCCTGACCCAATGGCGCGCCAGGGCAGTCGTTGACTGGGAAACTCTCGAAACCGCCGCAGGCAAGGGCCAAGGCCCATACGTGCCCCCCGCCGCGGAGACGGACGTGGAAGTCCCTATGCGCGACCGTGAAATGAAATCGGGTGCTCTTATCGAGGAGATTCGTCACCGCAACCTTCAAGTTTTACACGACCTCGACGGTGGCAATGAACGGCTAAATTCGTTGAAAGCGGAGCTGCGCTTTGTGAAGAACTCCGTCAAATCTTTTTAGAAACTTCACACCGATACCCTGCCCACACACGCCTCCGTCAATCTTTCGACCTCCGATGTTCCTGGATCCGCCTGGGTAACACGTTCTCAATTGGTATCATCCTACACTCAACAAGACGCTGATCGTGTAGCAAACGTGATGGCACTGGAGCCGGACGCGCCCATCCCTGCCCAAAGTGCGGCCACACCACCTACCCCGACCGTTCATGATATTCAAGCGGACGACGATGCTCGCACTTTATTCCGACCCAACGATTTACAATCAACTGTTGACGACAAGATTTTGGACTACCTTGGTGGGTGGTTTCGACTACTACCACATGGCGACGCTCCCTCTCGTGGTCGAGCGGCACGTCCATTCGTCATATTTTCAGAGGCTACTCCACATTGTCTATTGGGCTCAAGGTGGGGTAACCCACCGTAAGAACGCCTTACGGTGGGTTAACCATAGCGTAGTTTGTTAACACCATAATGCACATCGAATGGTCTCAAATATGGTCGATCATATGTGATTTCACAACTAGACATTCATGTTTAGCTGGACAAAGCCGAATGGAGCAAGATACGTTCTCAATTGGTATCATCCTACACTCAACAAGACGCTGATCGTGTAGCAAACGTGATGGCACTGGAGCCGGACGCGCCCATCCCTGCCCAAAGTGCGGCCACACCACCTACCCCGACCGTTCATGATATTCAAGCGGACGACGATGCTCGCACTTTATTTCGACCCAACGATTTACAATCAACTGTTGACGACAAGATTTTGGACTACCTTGGTGGGTGGTTTCGACTACTACCACATGGCGACGCTCCCTCTCGTGGTCGAGCGGCACGTCCATTCGTCATATTTTCAGAGGCTACTCCACATTGTCTATTGGGCTCAAGGTGGGGTAACCCACCGTAAGAACGCCTTACGGTGGGTTAACCATAGCGTAGTTTGTTAACACCATAATGCACATCGAATGGTCTCAAATATGGTCGATCATATGTGATTTCACAACTAGACATTCATGTTTAGCTGGACAAAGCCGAATGGCAAGTACTTGTGATCGGATATATCCGCGGTATCCATCCCAATATACCTCCGGTGGCACGTTCGGTGCCGTGATCCCAAATGCACACAAACGTGGCCCGATTTCTACGTTTCATCCACGATGCCAATGTGCGCATGGGTGTATTTCGTTAAGTTTGATATATTTTTACCACCTTGAGTCAATACTTCGCGAGAAACATGCATATATATCCCCGTATAGACAAAATATCGTCATTTTTGCCCTTAAGTATGGGAAAACATTGAAATTGCAAATGTTTTTTTTTTTTTCTTAAGTTACTTGTGTAGAGTGATATATTCGATATATCGAATGGCGCCAAGTATAAGAAACATTTGTTATGGGCCATAGTTCATGAAAATATTGTGATAGGTACATTCCGAATGTGATGGGCATGTTCAAAATCTACCCAAAGATGCAATAATTGGGTAACCCACCGTAAGGATTTGAGGTGTATTTTTGCTTGACCCCTTGGTATTAGCACGCATATTAGACGCATCTATGCAGTATGTAAAGTACTTTTTTAAAGTCCACGCACTCATATAACCCCCAAGGTGTGTCGAAAAGCATGGGTTTGCCCACGTTGGCACAATATGCTAGCTCTAACGATGCGGTTTTCGAATGTCTCTTACGGTGGGTAAACCCACCGTAAGATGCGCCCAATAGACAGCATTGCCCTCGCATTTCCACATTTGTGTCCCGCCTTGGAGTTCCATATGAGCACATTATTGGCTTGCTTTGTAAGCCCTCCTCCTCCTCCGATTATGGTGATTTGGATCGGACGTTGTGCCCTAACGTTTACGACGCTTTGTTTGGCACCGGACCCATCCCATCGAATCATGCCGTCTTCAAATGTCGGATGCTTATCGTTCCGAAATGCGTATACGATGGCGCCGCACTCTTCGCCCAATTACAACGTCTTTGTGCCACGAGGTTGGCAGTGGAAGGGGCGCCGGTAGAAGAGCGCGATCCGTGGGACGGACTGGCCATTCTGGTTGTAGGGGACTTCGGTGCAGCTTCATTTTTAATCCCCACCGATCTGAATCAAGGTCAACGAGATGCACTCACTCCCGTGTTGGCATGGTTATCCCGGTGTAAGGCTGCCGAGGCAAGGGGGAAGCCCGCACTGCCACCGCCGATCACTTCTCTATGGGACGGCGGGCCGGGCACCGGCAAGAGTTACGTCGCTAAAGCGTTGTGCACGGCCGCCGACTTTATATGTGGCCATGATGGCGCCGTGGGTCTGTTGCGCCCCTTCCGGGGTCGCGGCTGCCCTCATTCCGGGCGCGCGGACCCTTCATAACTTGGGTAATATCAAGCCCACAGAAGGTGCAAGGTCGGCACCTTTGAAGCCAATGAATCCGGCTATGAAAGCGGCATACGCGTTGCGCCTTGCCCGCGGTACGTGCTACATTCTACTGGTCGATGAGCTTACCATGGTGGAGGCATGCTTGTATGGCCATCTCGAAGGCCGATGTTCAGAGGTTCGACAAGTCGACAAAGAGGCCTTGCAAGAATGGGGTGGTCTGGCAGTGGTGGTTGTGGGCGATTTCGGACAACTGGCACCCGTGGGGAAATCTTTGTATAAACATGCGCTAAAGGTGTTTCATGGCCAAAGATCGTTTGATGTCTCTGAAAAGGCCGGTCGCCTATTTCAAGCTATCCGCCGTTTTCCATTAACCGAGCAGGTGACGTTCCTTATTATTATGCGACACATTCCGCGCACGCCACTTGCATGAAGTGGTCGTGCTTGGATAATATAGTGGATCGATCCTGGAGTATTGCATTTCTCCTCTTAATCTTCTCTCGCGGCGGTATGCATGAATATATATGTACAAGTCACTAACATCTGAAGTATGGTACGCGTTTGCATGTTGCAGGTCCGAGCGGCTAGCGATCCCGCACACATCGGCTTCATTCGACGGTGCCAGTCGGATAACGAGCAACCTATCCAGAATTCCGATATTGAGCGTCTGCGAGTGCTAACTGCCGAGGACATACAAACGGACCGGGATTGGCTTTTCGCGACGGTGGCGGTGACCGGCAATCGGCAACGGCAAGCTATCAATGATGTGCGGGCACAACATTTTGCGCGTCTTAGTGGTCAACCGGTCATTCGTTGGAAGAGACCGATCCCAACCACACTGTTGGACTCTCGGCACGAGGAAGTGCTCCGTTCCGAATTTCCCGAATTGACCGACACTTTTGTTGCGGGGTCGCCTGGGATTATTCTTAACAACGACCTCAATCCCTCCCGAGGATTAGCGAACGGCACGCCTGCCAAATTCCACAGCTTGATTCTCCAAGACGCAAGCAAATCCATCGATGCGGCAAAAATCAACAATGCCCGTCCGGGAGAAGAGGTGTGGATCGAGTCGCCTTACGCTGTAAATGTACACGTTGAGCACTTGGATTCCTCAAATTGGTGCGATCAGGCGACGTTAGCTCTCGATGTTCGAGCAACTACTAGCGAGGGAAACGCGACATCTGCGGTGCCCAGCGATGCCAGTCGGCCGCGCAGTATCGTACTCCCCGTTAAGATCGGCAAGCGTCTAGATGATTTGACCGTGAACCGCGCCTCCCAAAAGAGCAAGATATACTTCCGAGCTCACGGAGTTGATTTGGCTTTCGCCTTGACCTTTCACAAATTCCAAGGACAGACCGTGCAAAAGATAATATTAGATCTCAGCCAGACACCGAAGGGCGTCTTTAAGTTATGCTTTCAAGCTTTTTATGTGGGAATGACGCGTGTCAAGCAGTCGGATTGCATTCGTATATTACCGGGAACCGATGGTGGAAAGCCCGACTTATCTCATTTGCTGAAATTCAAACCGGATCCCGAGCTCCAAAGATGGATGGACGGATTTGATAGGCGAACTCGTGAATGGAAACGACCTCCACCTAAAGCGCAACCACGCAAATCTGCCAATAAGACCCGCCCCATCGCCAAACCAGGACAACAAGGCGGTGCCGATGGCAACAGAGATATCGCCAATAGGCGCCCCAATGAAGTTAACGAAGGCACGTCCACAGGTCATGGCGAGGTCGGCAAAGGGCGATCGGGGCGTGGCCGCGGTCGTGGCCGTGAGCAAGGGCGGACTGATGCTCGAGCGCCAAACAGTGTCGGTAGAAGTTAGATAGCATCGCGACATGGTGACAAGGTTATTCGTGGCATGCATGTTGCCGCGGAACGGAACACTCTGCTAGAGACGCTCGCGCCGTGGTATTCGTTGTATTTCTATATGTGTAATTTCATTTTGGCAATCGTGATACAACCGTGTTAGAGTACCCCCCTTCAGGCTATTCGACATTCTTTGTGCAATTGCATATTGATCGGTGATCTTGCATTGTATCGGTGGTGCTGATATTATGACATGTCGATATATCGGTACATATTAGAATATAAGTCTCAATCGATATCCATTTTGCGCACATTTCATCGATAGATCTGGTTCGCTTCGCTTCGGACTTCCACGCAAGTGTTATGTGTTGTATAGGAGAAATCGTATATAATGTTGAGATATCGATATGTATTACGTAAAGGACCCGATGTTGACAACGGTTGAAAGAAACGTTCCGTAGGAATGGGGGGTGTGGGGGGGGGGCGGAGACCCCCCACCGGGCGAAGACTTAAAAATTATCCGTAGTAATGGGGGGTGTGGGGGCGGAGCCCCAGGCGAAGTCTTAAAAACAGATCGATAAGCAATTCAGCAACCGATACAATTCCCGTATTGATACAGGAGAGGAGACGGGAGGGTCCAAAGCACCGCGCCTTCATACGATGTGTCACTGTAGCGCGGCCGTATCAAATCGTGCAGTATCGAGTATGGTTTTAGGCCGTCCATACGAGGCTTGTCCGGTATTACAGTTCTTGCATTTTACTCGATTCCTCGTTTGCGGGGATGTCATCATTTTTTAAAGTCCTCGTTGCGGCGTCGTTATGGCGGGGGATGATGGACTGCTGTTGTGACATCGGGGAAAGGGATAGGTACCTATCCCCCAACGTTATAATCGTAAGATCGTATACCCTATACCCACGATCGGGCGTCTTGCACTCGACGCTGAAACTCAATGCGCACTCTGCTTTCAAGCCTGCAGTAGCTCCGTTTCCAGAAACCATCTCTCTCTGTTGTGTTCGGCTGTATCTTCCGGCTTGGAAAAGACGCATGCGTATTTCCCCCTTGTTGTTTGCGTAGACCATGGTCGCGACTGTACGTGACAAGCGAACGAAGATCAATTCCCCTTTCAAGCATAGTATTCGTCGAGCGACCATCAAAGCTCTCAAAAACACCCCTCCCAAGTGCTATGTTTGTGCGGCAACTCGAAGTGGTTGCCGCCCTCCAAAAAGAGCTCACAATCGTGAAGACCCTTTGTGCACAGCGCGCCGATATTCCCATCGAGTCGCTCTTCCCTCTCTTCCATTCAATGAGGCCAATGTGCCCGATACACCTTGCCAAGGAGAATGGCAGCCACCTACGCAACAGCAATTCAAAACGTTCCTGTCCCCTCGAGCCATCAACGCATGTCGGAGTGCTTTGCCCGATCTGAGCTCGATTCCGAGGGGGAAAAGTAATGTGTGGTGTGGGCAAGATGTCGACGACTTTTTCAAGCGCTCTAGCACACCTCCTATCTCAACATCCATCGAGACGCGAGACTCTCCGCCCCATGAAACTATCCAAGCTGCAATCACAAATTGTGCAATCGGTGTTGAGCCTGAAATAGTGGCGGTGGTCGTTGAGCTCATTGAGCAAGCCATAGCATACGATGCTACGCTCCCTCTCGTGATTCCTTCTACCTCTGAGCAAGAGACCCAACTTGTCGAATTATTCGGCATTGCTCCACCAAAAGCTCCTCAAAACTCTTCCCAATACAAGCAAGCTACTACTCAAATCCCTTCCCTTATCACCGACAAATTGCAAGAGCTTGTTCGATCCTGGACAACTACGAAAACCCTGCCTTTCCCAATCACACAACAATTGTACTACAGTGTTCCACCACAATTCAAATTCTTGGAGACCGGCATCGATATCCCCTTGAAGCCAGAAGTATTTAGTTCCGCATTTTGTGGGACCAAGCTCTAGATAATCGATATTGTTGGCATGCGTGGGTCACTCCTTACCAACGCAATGCCTTGTGCATATGAGGAGTGCCCCAAACCTGATGTCGTCTCCGGCTATTGGGGTATCACCAAATTTGGTGCCTCTGGAGTCTCACGCGTTATGACGTTAGATGGCCGGTGCCACTACGTCACATCTGTGCACCGCACTTGCCTTACGTGTGGGTCTGCCGCATAATTATGATCATGACCCAAAGATACTTCGCCAACTAAGCCGCTCCCTACAGTTTGAAATAGACATACACGTTTCCCAAGAATTTGCCAGCATTATGCTGTCTAATTCGACCCTCAAATCCTTACAGCTACAATGTACACGTGGCACGGGTGTGGCCACCTTTTGCAAAACCTTGCATGACCTCGCCATCAACGACTATCTCCAACGTGAGGCCTCCTATTATTCCCTTGGCCTCGAACATTTCAAGGCTTTACAGGTTCCGATCTTCGTTTCATTTTACCTCATGCTAACAGCTTTATGGTATTACTTTCGTTCCAATGTTTGTTGACCGTTAACACGTATGGCAATGTGCAGAGTATCGTCGGGGATCAGGTGTGGACGACTCTCACTCCATCACAAAGGCATCCCCTTCAATCAGCAAGAGTGGAGTACACCACCTTGGAGCACTCTACATACAAGGTGCCTGCCTAAATTTTTTTCACATGCAAGCACAAGCACTGTGTACCTCTTTGAGTTGACTTGTCCAATCGTTGTGGACCTCGTGCTTTTTAGGTGTCGCCATTCCCGCGCATGCAAGACTTGGGCATAGTCCCTATCTCTCGCGACATAATTTCCCGCCACCTACGCGACTTCCTAGCGTCTACTAGCACCTATCGCCGCCGAGAGTTGCAGGAAGTCGTTGCTAAGGAGGCAACGGCCATTGGCGTCACCTACTATGCTGGACCAGTTGTGGGTGCGAAGGGCATCGCCACGCAGACCGTGGAGACCGGGGAAGTATGCAATGCACTCCGTGTTCCTAGTGAGGCTATCGATCATAAGGTGCCCATGTTACAAGCATGCGCACGACGGACTGGTTGGGGACCTATGTTTGCCTTCTATGATACCGCCCCTGCAAAGCGAGATGAGATAATACAACATAGTGTGGCTTCTGAGGTAAATGTTCCTCCATCCACTTTTCAGCTTTTTTTCATTCTTCTATCAATCTATGTAGTAGTATCCACGATGTCGCCGTGCGCGTGCGTGGACATATTGTGTGCAGGTTGCCCCAGATATTTGTTCCATGACCAGAAGAACATCATCAGCAAGCTTAACAATTCCGACAAGAGATTCAAGTGGGCTTCTTACCTCATCAAGATTGCCTACCAACACCGGGAAAGGGGCTCCGAGATGTTGGTGGATGCCGCTTTGAAAGAGGGCAACCTCTCAGGTATAGAAACCTTGCTTGTTTGTTGCATCCACTATTCACAAAATTTTGCCTTTCACTGTGCATGCATAGACCACAAGCTGTTGCCGCAATGGGAGTCACTACACCTCGGATAGAATGCAAGTTTCCTCAGAGCACTTCACCTCTGTAAAAGTGCAGCATTGCTTAGAGCACTACACCTACCTTTGTCCGAGGGAAGGATCACTGTGAGCAGTGCACCTCTCTCTATTTATGATTCCTTTCTCGTGTGGGCATGTGATACAAGGCTTGCTACCTTTTGCACTCTGGGCGGGATTTCAGGAAAGTGGAAGTTGTTCGGGAAAGGTTGGCCACAAGGCTACCAGTTCCAAGCTTCCGAGATCGATGAGTTCAAGAAAGTGCAGTTTGATCCAATCAGTGGAAAGCAAACCACGTTTGGGTTGTACTGGAAGACATTTGATTCCAACATCCCCGAAAAGTGGAACGCGGGTGAGATCATAGCAGCGATGCTAAAGGTACGAACGTAGCGCCTCACCCTTCACCCTTACCCTTGGCGTGCCTGTCAAGACCCCTTCTTTCCCACCCATGCCTTGGCTTGCGCTCCACCTCTGCTAGAAGGTATGATCGCTCTAAGCACTGCACCTCTGCACCATCTACGACATTGCTCTGAGAACTGCACCTGTGTCACAATGTATGATCGCTCTAAGTACTACACCTCTGCTAGAATGCATGATTGCTTTGAGCATTGCACCTCTGTCAGTATGCTAGATCGCCAAAGAGCACTGCACCTCTGCACCATCTCCAACATTGCCGTGAGCACGGCACCTGTGTCACAATGCATGATTGTTATAAGTACTGCACCTATGTAAGAGTGCATGCTTGCTCAGAGCACTGCACCTCCATTAGAGTGCAGGATGGCTTTGCTAAGAGCACGGCACATGTGTCCGAGTGCATGATTGCTCTGAGCAGGACCTTAGTCACAGTCCAAGATGGCTTTGCTTAGAGCACTGCATCTGTGTCAGAGTGCAGGATGGCTCTAAGCACCGCACCTTCATCAGAGGGCAGGATTGCTGAGAGGATTTGAGAGGAGCTGTAGGATTGCTCTGAATACTGCACCTTTGTTACATTATAGATAGCACGCATAAGCCATGAAATCTATGAGTTGTTGGTTTGGGTTTCATGTTTGTTTCATGTTGTGGCGTCTTTAGGCACTTTGGAATGAAATCGTGAAGCTGGAGAGGGATGAGGGGCGTGGGCCACGCACTAAGCGTGGCAGCTTGTTTTCTCTGGCGAGCATCAACGCCATAAGGCGGGGAATACAGCGCGCTCCGTTATTCGACAAACTGGTTGGGTCTGAATACCGACAGCACCGCCAAGTTCCTGGTCAAGTTTCCTTTGGGTTGCTCCCCATCTACCGGGTGAATGGTCGGGGGAGCTTGGCGAATGAACGTGTACACTCGGTGTGGAAGAATGTTGTCACACTAAACATGGGCACCATGATGGGGACTCTGATACTGCTGAATGCCACGTGCTCACATAATGCGACCATCCGGGAGACCTTGCAACTTGGGAACGGGGCACCTAATGATGATTGGTGGAATGCAGCTATATATGTAACGAGCTTGCGACTGAGCTTCAGGGTGAAACACGGTATGAATTGAGGCTGCCGCCGGCTGACAATGGTGAGAGATCTTTTTGTTCCCGGCTTGGTGAGCTTCACCCGCCCGGCCTTGCACAGTGCAAATGCAAAGCTTAAGGAACGCGCCATGAAGTGCATCGCAACCCACGCTGCGAGATTAACGCACAACAAGCGCAAGGAGCTTGCAGCCAAGCGCAGACGTGAGAATGGAAGGAAGACACTTCAGTTGCCAGGTGATGTCCCCTTCTTGCATCCTTCTCATGCCACGGCCTTGCTTGAGATGAGACTAGCATGCATGTTGGTGAGCACATAATGTCGCATAGCGATGATGGTGAGTTGTAGGGAAAATGCAGATTCTTCTGGCATGCAGCTTGACGAGACTGCTCCGGAAGGAAAAGGAAAAGGGATACTTTATGGACCGGCCCCTCCACCAGATGTCGGTGATCACTCCAAACCTAACATCCCTAGCCAATGCATGCTTTGTGTACCATCTAATAGGCCATCCCCCCCACGTTGCTCACAACCACACCCCAAGTAGATATGGCCAACGCATCATCTGCACGTGACTGCCCCCCCTCCCCCACGTTGCATCCTTGCCTGGCCTCAATCACACACACCCCCTTCACCCCGTACCCGACGTGTTCACTAAATGAATGGGAGGGGTGTGCACTGCAGGCACGGGCAGCATGCCGCTGCTCACAGCCGCACCACAAGCGGATATGGCCAGCGCATCATCTGCAGGTGATTGCCCCCCCTCCCCCACCTTGCATCGTTGCCTGGCCTCAATCACACATACACCCCCTTCACCCCGCACCCGATGTGTTCACTAAAGGAATGGGAGGGGTGTGCACTGCAGGCACAGGCACGCATGCCGCTGCTCACAGCAACACCCCAAGCGGATATGGCCAGCGCATCATCTGCAGGTGATAGCGCCTCCTCCCCCACCTTGCATCCTTGCCTGGCCTCAATCACACACACCCCTTCACCCCGTACCCGATGTGTTCACTAAAGGAATAGGAGGGGTGTGCACTGCAGGCACGGGCAGCATGCCGCTGCTCACAGCAACACCCCAAGCGGATATGGCCAGCGCATCATCTGCAGGTGATTGCCCTCCCCTCCCCCACGTTGCATCCTTGCCTGGCCTCAATCACACACACCCCCTTCACCCCGTACCCGATGTGTTCACTAAATGAATGGGAGGGGTGTGCACTGCAGGCACAGGCAGCATGCCGCTGCTCACAGCAACACCCCAAGCGGATATGGCCAGCGCATCATCTGCAGGTGATTGCCCCCCCTCCCCCACGTTGCATCCTTGCCTGGCCTCAATCACACACACCCCCTTCACCCCGTACCCGATGTGTTCACTAAAGGAATGGGAGGGGTGTGCACTGCAGGCACATGCAGCATGCCGCTGCTCACAGCCGCACCACAAGCGGATATGGCCAGCGCATCATCTGCAGGTGATTGCCCCCCTCCCCCACCTTGCATCCTTGCCTGGCCTCAATCACACACACCCCCTTCACCCCGTACCCGATGTGTTCACTAAAGGAATGGGAGGGGTGTGCACTGCAGGCACGGGCAGCATGCCGCTGCTCACAGCCGCACCCCAAGCGGATATGGCCAGCGCATCATCTGCAGGTGATTGCCCCCCTCCCCCACCTTGCATCCTTGCCTGGCCTCAATCACACACACCCCCTTCACCCCGTACCCGATGTGTTCACTAAAGGAATGGGAGGGGTGTGCACTGCAGGCACAGGCACGCATGCCGCTGCTCACAGCAACACCCAAAGCGGATATGGCCAGCGCATCATCTGCAGGTGATTGCGCCTTCTCCCCCACCTTGCATCCTTGCCTGGCCTCAATCACACACACCCCCTTCACCCCGTACCCGATGTGTTCACTAAAGGAATAGGAGGGGTGTGCACTGCAGGCACAGGCAGCATGCCGCTGCTCACAGCAACACCCCAAGCGAATATGGCCATCCATCGCATCATCTGCAGGTGATTGCCCCCCTCCCCCACTTTGCATCATTGCCTGGCCTCGATCACACACAACCCCTTCACCCCGTACCCGATGTGTTCACTAAAGGAATGGGAGGGGTGTGCACTGCAGGCACAGGCAGCATGCCGCTGCTCACAGCCGCACCACAAGCGGATAATATGGCCAGCGCATCATCTGCAGGTGATTGCCTTCCCCTCCCCCACGTTGCATCCTTGCCTGGCCTCAATCACACACACCCCCTTCACCCCGTACCCGATGTGTTCACTAAATGAATGGGAGGGGTGTGCACTGCAGGCACAGGCAGCATGCCGCTGCCCACAGCAACACCCCAAGCGGATATGGCCAGCGCATCATCTGCAGGTGATTGCCCTCCCCTCCCCCACGTTGCATCCTTGCCTGGCCTCAATCACACACACCCCCTTCACCCCGTACCCGATGTGTTCACTAAAGGAATGGGAGGGGTGTGCACTGCAGGCACGGGCAGCATGCTGCTGCTCACAACAACACCCCAAGCGGATATGGCCAGCGCATCATTTGCAGGTGATTGCCCCCCTCCCCCACGTTGCATCCTTGCCTGGCCTCAATCACACACACCCCCTTCACCCCGTACCCGACGTGTTCACTAAATGAATGGGAGGGGTGTGCACTGCAGGCACGGGCAGCATGCCGCTGCTCACAGCCGCACCACAAGCGGATATGGCCAGCGCATCATCTGCAGGTGATTGCCCCCCTCCCCCACCTTGCATCCTTGCCTGGCCTCAATCACACACACCCCCTTCACCCCGTACCCGATGTGTTCACTAAAGGGATGGGAGGGGTGTGCACTGCAGGCACGGGCAGCATGCCGCTGCTCACAGCAACACCCCAAGCGGATATGGTCATCCATCGCATCATCTGCAGGTGATTGCCCCCCTCCCCCACCTTGCATCATTGCCTGGCCTCAATCACACACAACCCCTTCACCCCGTACCCGATGTGTTCACTAAAGGAATGGGAGGGGTGTGCACTGCAGGCACAGGCACGCATGCCGCTGCTCACAGCAACACCCCAAGCGGATATGGCCAGCGCATCATCTGCAGGTGATAGCGCCTCCTCCCCCACCTTGCATCCTTGCCTGGCCTCAATCACACACACCCCTTCACCCCGTACCCGATGTGTTCACTAAAGGAATAGGAGGGGTGTGCACTGCAGGCACGGGCAGCATGCCGCTGCTCACAGCAACACCCCAAGCGAATATGGCCATCCATCGCATCATCTGCAGGTGATAGCCCCCCTCCCCCACCTTGCATCATTGCCTGGCCTCGATCACACACAACCCCTTCACCCCGTACCCGATGGGTTCACTAAAGGAATGGGAGGGGTGTGCACTGCAGGCACAGGCACGCATGCCGCTGCTCACAGCCGCACCCCAAGCGGATATGGCCAGCGCATCATCTGCAGGTGATTGTCCCCCCTCCCCCACGTTGCATCCTTGCCTGGCCTCAATCACACACACCCCCTTCACCCCGCACCCGATGTGTTCACTAAAGGAATGGGAAGGGTGTGCACTGCAGGCACATGCAGCATGCCGCTGCTTACAGCAACACCCCAAGCGGATATGGCCAGCGCATCATCTGCAGGTGATTGCCCTCCCCTCCCCCACCTTGCATCATTGCCTGGCCTCAACCACACACACCCCCTTCACCCCGTACCCGATGTGTTCACTAAAGGAATGGGAGGGGTGTGCACTGCAGGCACAGGCAGCATGCCGCTGCTCACAGCCGCACCCCAAGCAGATATGGCCAGCGCATCATCTGCAGGTGATTGCCCCCCTCCCCCACGTTGCATCCTTGCCTGGCCTCAATCACACACACCCCCTTCACCCCGTACCCGATGTGTTCACTAAAGGAATGAGAGGGGTGTGCACTGCAGCAGGCACGGGCAGCATGCCGCTGCTCACAGCAACACCCCAAGCGGATATGGCCAACGCATCATCTGCAGGTGATTGCCCCCCTCCCCCACGTTGCATCCTTGCCTGGCCTCAATCACACACACCCCCTTCACCCCGTACCCGATATGTTCACTAAAGGAATGGGAGGGGTGTGCACTGCAGGCACAGGCAGCATGCCGCTGCTCACAGCAACACCCCAAGCGGATATGGCCAGCGCATCATCTGCAGGTGATTGCCCTCCCCTCCCCCACGTTGCATCCTTGCCTGGCCTCAATCACACACACCCCCTTCACCCCGTACCCGATGTGTTCACTAAATGAATGGGAGGGGTGTGCACTGCAGCAGGCACGGGCAGCATGCCGCTGCTCACAGCAACACCACAAGCGGATATGGCCAACGCATCATCTGCAGGTGATTGCCCCCCTCTTCCACGTTGCATCCTTGCCTGGCCTCAATCACACACACCCCCTTCACCCCGTACCCGATGTGTTCACTAAAGGAATGGGAGGGGTGTGCACTGCAGGCACGGGCAGCATGCCGCTGCTCACAGCCGCACCACAAGCAGATATGGCCAGCGCATCATCTGCAGGTGATTGCCCTCCCCTCCCCCACGTTGCATCCTTGCCTGGCCTCAATCACACACACCCCCTTCACCCCGTACCCGATGTGTTCACTAAATGAATGGGAGGGGTGTGCACTGCAGGCACAGGCAGCATGCCGCTGCTCATAGCAACACCCCAAGCGGATATGGCCAACGCATCATCTGCAGGTGATTACCCCCCTCCCCCACGTTGCATCCTTGCCTGGCCTCAATCACACACACCCCCTTCACCCCTTACCCGATGTGTTCACTAAATGAATGGGAGGGGTGTGCACTGCAGGCACGGGCAGCATGCCGCTGCTCACAGCAACACCCCAAGCGGATATGGCCAGCGCATCATCTGCAGGTGATTGCCCCCCTCCCCCACGTTGCATCCTTGCCTGGCCTCAATCACACACCCCCTTCACCCCGTACCCGATGTGTTCACTAAAGGAATGAGAGGGGTGTGCACTGCAGCAGGCACGGGCAGCATGCCGCTGCTCACAGCAACACCCCAAGCGGATATGGCCAACGCATCATCTGCAGGTGATTGCCCCCCTCCCCCACGTTGCATCCTTGCCTGGCCTCAATCACACACACCCCCTTCACCCCGTACCCGATGTGTTCACTAAAGGAATGGGAGGGGTGTGCACTGCAGGCACAGGCAGCATGCCGCTGCTCACAGCAACACCCCAAGCGGAATTGGCCAACGCATCATCTGCAGGTGATAGCCTCCCCTCCCCTACGTTGCATCCTTGCCTGGCCTCAATCACACACACCCCCTTCACCCCGTACCCGATGTGTTCACTAAATGAATGGGAGGGGTGTGCACTGCAGGCACAGGCAGCATGCCGCTGCCCACAGCAACACCCCAAGCGGATATGGCCAGCGCATCATCTGCAGGTGATTGCCCTCCCCTCCCCCACGTTGCATCCTTGCCTGGCCTCAATCACACACACCCCCTTTACCCCGTACCCGATGTGTTCACTAAAGGAATGGGAGGGGTGTGCACTGCAGGCACAGGCAGCATGCCGCTGCTTACAGCAACACCCCAAGCGGATATGGCCAGCGCATCATCTGCAGGTGATTGCCCCCCCTCCCCCACCTTGCATCATTGCCTGGCCTCAATCACACACACCCCCTTCACCCCGTACCCGATGTGTTCACTAAAGGAATGGGAGGGGTGTGCACTGCAGGCACAGGCAGCATGCCGCTGCTCACAGCCGCACCACAAGCGGATATGGCCAGCGCATCATCTGCAGGTGATCGCCCCCCCTCCCCCACCTTGCATCCTTGCCTAGCCTCAATCACACATACACCCCCTTCACCCCGTTAGGTACCCGTTGTGTTCACTAAAGGAATGGGAGGGGTGTGCACTGCAGGCACAGGCACCATGCCGCTGCTCACAGCAACACCCCAAGCGGATATGGCCAACGCATCATCTGCAGGTGATTGCCCCCCCCTCCCCCACGTTGCATCCTTGCCTGGCCTCAATCACACACACCCCCTTCACCCCGTACCCGATGTGTTCACTAAATGAATGGGAGGGGTGTGCACTGCAGGCACGGGCAGCATGCCGCTGCTCACAGCCGCACCACAAGCAGATATGGCCAGCGCATCATCTGCAGGTGATTGCCCTCCACTCCCCCACGTTGCATCCTTGCCTGGCCTCAATCACACACACCCCCTTCACCCCGTACCCGATGTGTTCACTAAAGGAATGGGAGGGGTGTGCACTGCAGGCACGGGCAGCATGCCGCTGCTCACAGCCGCACCACAAGCAGATATGGCCAGCGCATCATCTGCAGGTGATTGCCCTCCTCCCCCACGTTGCATCCTTGCCTGGCCTCAATCACACACACCCCCTTCACCCCGTACCCGATGTGTTCACTAAAGGAATGGGAGGGGTGTGCACTGCAGGCACAGGCAGCATGCCGCTGCTCACAGCAACACCCCAAGCGGATATGGCCAGCGCATCATCTGCAGGTGATTGCCCTCCCCTCCCCCACGTTGCATCCTTGCCTGGCCTCAATCACACACACCCCCTTCACCCCGTACCCGATGTGTTCACTAAAGGAATGGGAGGGGTGTGCACTGCAGGCACAGGCAGCATGCCGCTGCTCACAGCAACACCCCAAGCGGATATGGCCAGCGCATCATCTGCAGGTGATTGCCCCCCTCCCCCACGTTGCATCCTTGCCTGGCCTCAATCACACACACCCCCTTCACCCCGTACCCGACGTGTTCACTAAATGAATGGGAGGGGTGTGCACTGCAGGCACGGGCAGCATGCCGCTGCTCACAGCCGCACCACAAGCGGATATGGCCAGCGCATCATCTGCAGGTGATTGCCCCCCCTCCCCCACGTTGCATCCTTGCCTGGCCTCAATCACACACACCCCCTTCACCCCGTACCCGATGTGTTCACTAAATGAATGGGAGGGGTGTGCACTGCAGCAGGCACGGGCAGCATGCCGCTGCTCAAAACAACACCCCAAGCGGATATGGCCAGCGCATCATCTGCAGGTGATTGCCCCCCTCCCCCACGTTGCATCCTTGCCTGGCCTCAATCACACACACCCCCTTCACCCCGTACCCGATGTGTTCACTAAAGGAATGGGAGGGGTGTGCACTGCAGGCACAGGCACGCATGCCGCTGCTCACAGCAACACCCAAAGCGGATATGGCCAGCGCATCATCTGCAGGTGATTGCGCCTTCTCCCCCACCTTGCATCCTTGCCTGGCCTCAATCACACACACCCCCTTCACCCCGTACCCGATGTGTTCACTAAAGGAATAGGAGGGGTGTGCACTGCAGGCACAGGCAGCAT
>LGRX02003936.1:0-10420 GCA_001247695.2 Cymbomonas tetramitiformis | reverse complement strand
CAATGAAGGTTGAACGAAGTCTTCGCTTGTCGAAGGAAGGCTCAATGAAGGCGCAATGAAGGCTGAACGAAGTCTTTGCCTGTAGAAGGAAGGCACAATGGAGGCTGAACGAAGCCAGAACAAAGGCTAAACGAAGGCTTTGCCTGCACAAGGAAAGCTTAATGAAGGCTGAAGGAAGGCACAATGAAGGCTGAACGAAGGCTTTGCCTATAGAAGGACGGCACAATGAAGGCTGAGCAAAGGCATGATGAAGGCTGAACGAAGTAGTACATATAGAAGGAAGGCTTAATGAGGCTGCAGAAGGAAGGCAGTATGAAGGCTCAAGGAAGCCCACCGTGCGTTCAGCCTCGGTAGTTTGCGCGGAAGGACGGCAATATCCAGGAAACCTTGTCACGCCTACCATCCGTTGCCCGATGAAAGAACATTGAAAACACGCATTATACGCCGTGTGGGACATGAACTCAAGGACCTTGCTGCGTGCTGGTGAATCCATGTCCATACCCACCAAAACACCTTTTCGCGCCTTGCCCGTCCGTTTATCTTTATGGCCACGAAGCACCATGCGCTCGATATCTTGGCATAGATGAAATAGATGGCCATCCATGCCTATCGAACGGGCTCACACACCTATCTTAATCAGTGGCAGAATATGAATATGTAGAATGTCATACAGCAAAAGCAAGTCCATACAAAAGCAACCGGCGGGCAAGGCAAATGAAGCCATAATAATAAAGACAAAATGAAGGCATAATAAACGTACAAGGACGGCACATTGAGGGCACATTGAAGGCAGATAAGTGTCCTTAACGCACGAGACGGTGAACAAAAAGGTAATAGACAAGCAATAAACGGGCTGAGCACAAAAGGAGAAAGAGATTACATTTTGGTTCCACAGGACCAGCAATCCATTGGATTACCCGGCACATGCGAACCGTAGCTCCCAGAGCCACACTACAGCCCTTAGGTTGCGCCATGACCACGCCACATGAATAGGCGGCCTTCTTGTACATGGACTCCCAGTCCGCGGCGAGGTTGTATAGTCGGGTGTCGTCAGGTTCGTACAGGGACACCCCGTGATTTGCACGAAAAAAACGATCCATGGCCCGGAAAACCTTCGTGTTGAAGGTATCCGGGGCATCGAATTCGCTATCCGGCTCCCGCCTGCGATCGCTATGGTCGTACTCTTCGGAGTACTCCGCATCGGTGTCCCACCCGTCGAATGCGTTTTCAAGGCCCACATACAGTCCCCATTGTGCCGGTTTAACCTGCGAGTGCACATAATTAATCCTTAGTCAAAACGAAGGCAGGACCAAGGCACAATGAAAGCACAAGGAAGGTATAACCAATAAATGTATAAACGAACAAACCCCAAGCTCAGCTAACTAAAGTCACCTTTCTGCCGAAATGTACGAATCTTTTTCCGTCACAAGCGCGACCCGTGTTTGCGGCCACGACCCCGCAAACGCACAAAGCACACCCCCGACAACTTCGGAAGTGACTGATCCAGTCCCTCCTAGCCATTGGTCCAAACACCATACGGCATCCGTTCGGACAAGTGTGGTACTCGATTCGATTACGCATACGCTTGTTTAGGTCCACGCCAAACGTCCTAAACAAACGATACATAGATTTTGGAAACACGTTGCCTTCCGGCAATTCGTGACTGTGCGTGAAGCACAGTCGCGCGTCCATCGCCTCCCTTGAAATTTTGCCATGGTATTGCAGATACGCATTTGACAAGCAACTTTGGAGGAGATTGCTCTTGCTTCCAGGGTAGAGCGGCTGAAGCAAACGGTCAAGTGAGGTGTTGAATGTTGTACCCGCCAAAGCTTCAGCCGTCCAAACTGCGTGGTCTTCGTCCTCCGTGTCATCAGAGAGATAGCATACCGCTTCCGCACGGCCCGCTGCATCGGTCACACTTGCATCAGTGTGCTCTTCTGCAAGCTCGTCCGATAAACATCCCGCTGAACCGGAACCTGCTGACGACATGTCGCTCATCATAGACTCTTCCTCTGCTACCGGAGGAGCCACGGACTGGAGAGAACCAGATTTATCACTGCCTGTGCTCATGGTATCAAAATAATGCACGTTGACCGTTTAGCTTTGCTCTGAAAGTGACCGTTCGTTTACCTTTGCTCTGAAAGTGGTCTGCCTTCTCGCACAGCGGCCGCAAAGGTGGTTATCCTAACGGCACCGTACGGTAAACAATCTCGTGTGTAACGGGCATTATGCCGATCTCATCGAGCGCGGCCGCGTGGCATCATGATCATAGCACCGTCGATGACTAGCTGCAACGAAATCTTTGGCCCGCTCTCGACCAACCACGTTCGCGAGTGTGTGCACGATCGCAACCCTCACCCGTTTAATTACCGTTAGGTCCCTTGCACAGGACGTGTGACCGTTTGGGCACGATCTAGTCAAACCGATCGGCACCACGAAGAGATCCGTAACAAACAACTTTGTTACTGCCTTCATATTTCGCCTCCGTAACAAACAACACTAGGTTGCTAGTGCTTTCATTTTTACCCCGCAGATACAGCAAGCCTATATGAGGATTATCACTTTTGTCCGGTCCTCCGACCGGAAAGAATTTGAAGTCAGCATTCCAGAATTAGACTTATGTCATACTCAACAATGGGTTGCTGAAAAGGGGCAAAAGGGGCTGATTGAAAGCCTGTTAAAGGTGATCCCTGGGTCGTCGGAGGCATCTTTGATCCTAACGACGGCCAACGACAAGGATGAAGATACGGGTTGCATCATTGACCCCGCGACCATCGTCTTGGAAGCGGAAGCGTTGGCCACATTCTTCCTTTCGGTTGACCAGTCGACGAGACGCCAGTCCGGTCCATCGGAGAGCATCCAGTCGGCTGGGGAGAGGCCAACGGCCACTCCAGGAGTCTCGCGGGAGACTTATGCCTGCAAAACTGACCGTCGAAAAAACGTGGCATTCGACGACTTCCTGAGGGCCTGCAATCGCAAGTGCCCGAAGGGACTCTTCCAAGTGGGCAGCAACTCCGTGAAGACATGGCGGGAGCCGGCGTATTACCACACAAATCCCGCTGGCGAAGAATCATTTTTTTCGCAGACCGTCACCTCCTTCAAAAAGGAGACGAAGAACAGCGCACTCCTGGAGGTGACAGAAAAAGGTGAGTACCGTTCCCTCGTTCTGCCTTCCTTCTGCCTTCTTTTCGCAGGCGGTGCCTTCGTTTGACCTTCCTTTCGCCTTCCTTTCGCAGTCCTCAAGAAAATGTTCCGAGGGCACATCACCGCGGAGCGGAATCGACTTCTCGGCTCCTCCGCTCCGGACAAGGTGAACTTGGTCGAGGGCGCGATGGTTGTGTCCGCGCCCGCCCCAGATCGGCTCAAGAAGATTGAGCCGAAGGCCAAGGTAGCCCTCGAGATGTCGACATCGGGCACGGACGGCGACGAGGACCCGCCGGGTGATCAAGAAGAGGTTGCGGGCGGCCAGCTTGCCTTAGAGCCACCCCCACCAAAGAGGCAAAAACAGCAAGAAACGGGGCCTCCAAGTGGCAAGCTCCCACCGGCATCGGAGGTGCCAGCACCTCCGAAAGCAGCAGGTGTGCAATGTACTTTCCTCTCAGGCAGTGCCTTTGTTACTTTGTTACTTTGATACTCACTTACACTTGGGCATGTATGTGTGTTTATCACCAGGGACTAAAGGTCGCCCAGGGGCATCGGAGGCGTCAGCACCTGCAAAGGGAGCAGGTGTGCGCTCTAGCTTGCATCCTGCATTCCTTCCGTGTTTTGCCTTCCTTCGGCCTTACATCCTTAGCTGGCATTGCCTTCGGATGGCCTTCAAGAGGTCTTCGTTCAGCCTTTATTGTGCCTTCCTTCTGCAGATAAAGGCCTTCGTTCAGCCTCCATTGTGCCTTGCTTTAGCCTTTATCGAGCCTTCCTGCTGCAGGCATTGCATTCGTTTAGCCTTCATTGTGCCTTCCTCCAGCCTTCATTATGCTCTCTTCTGCAGGCAGAGCCTTTGTTTAGCCTTCATTAAGCCTTCGTTAAGTATTCATTATTCCTTCCTCCAGCCTTCATTGTGCTTCCTTCGGCAGGCAAAGGCTTTGTTGAGCCTTCATTGTGCCTTCGTTAAGCCTTCATTGCGCCTTCCTGCTACAGGCAAAGCCTTTGTTTAGGCTTCATTGTGCCTTCGTTCGGCATTCATTGTGCCTTCCTTCTGCAGGCAAAGCCTTTGTTTAGGCTTCATTGTGCCTTCATTGTGCCTTCGTTAGGCCTTCATTGTGCCTTCCTTCTGCAGGCACAGCCTTTGTGTAGACTTCATTTTGCCTTCATTGTGCCTTCCTTTTGCAGGCAAAGCCTTTGGTTAGGCTTCATTTTGCCTTCATTTTGCCTTCCTTCTGCAAGCAAAGCCTTCGTTTAGCCTTCAGTGCCCATTCCTTCTGCATACAAAGCATTCGTTTAGCCTTCGATGGGCCTTCCTTCAGCCTTTATTGCGCCTTCCTTCTGCATGCAGTGCTTTGTTACTTTGTGTTACTTTGTTACTTTGATACTCACTTACACTTGGGCATGTATGTGTGTTGATCACCAGGGACTAAAGGTCGCCCAGGGGCATCGGAGGCGTCAGCTCCTGCAAAGGGAGCAGGTGTGCGCTCTAGCTTGCATCCTGCATTCCTTCCGTGTTTTGCCTTCCTTCGGCCTTACATCCTTAGCTGGCATTGCCTTCGGTTGGCCTTCAAGAGGTCTTCGTTCAGCCTTGATTGTGCCTTCCTTCTGCAGCTAAAGGCCTTCGTTCAGCCTCCATTGTGCCTTGCTTTAGCCTTTATCGAGCCTTCCTGCAGCTGCAGGCATTGCATTCGTTTAGCCTTCGATGGGCCTTCCTTCAGCCTTTATTGTGCTCTCTTCTGCAGGCAGAGCCTTTGTTTAGCCTTCATTGTGCCTTCGTTGAGTCTTCATTATTCCTTCCTCCAGCCTTCATTGTGCTTCCTTTGGCAGGCAAAACCTTTGTTTAGCCTTCAGTGTGCCTTCGTTAGGCCTTAATTGCGCCTTCCTTCTACAGGCAAAGCCTTTGTTTAGGCTTCATTTTGCCTTCATTTTGCCTTCCTTTTGCATGCAAAGCCTTCGTTTAGCCTTCAGTGCCCCTTCCTTCTGCATACAAAGCATTCGTTTAGCCTTCAGTGGGCCTTCCTTCAGCCCTCATTGCGCCTTCCTTCTGCATGCAGTGCTTTTTTACTTTGTATTACTTTGTTACTTTGTTTCTTTGATACTCACTTACACTTGGGCATGTATGTGTGTTTATCACCAGGGACTAAGGGTCGCCCAGGGGCATCGGAGGCGTCAGCACCTGCAAAGGGAGCAGGTGTGCGCTCTAGCTTGCATCCTGCATTCCTTCCGTGTTTTGCCTTCCTTCGGCCTTACATCCTTAGCTGGCATTGCCTTCGGTTGGCCTTCAAGAGGTCTTCGTTCAGCCTTTATTGTGCCTTCCTTCTGCAGATAACGGCCTTCGTTCAGCCTCCATTGTGCCTTGCTTTAGCCTTTATCGAGCCTTCCTGCTGCAGGCATTGCATTCGTTTAGCCTTCATTGGGCCTTCCTCCAGCCTTCATTATACTCTCTTCTGCAGGCAAAGCCTTTGTTTAGCCTTCATTGTGCCTTCGTTGAGTATTCATTATTCCTTCCTCCAGCCTTCATTGTGCTTCCTTCGGCAGGCAAAGGCGTTGTTGAGCCTTCATTGTGCCTTCGTTAGGCCTTCATTGTGCCTTCCTTCTGCAGGCAAAGCCTTTGGTTAGGCTTCATTTTGCCTTCATTTTGCCTTCCTTCTGCATGCAAAGCCTTCGTTTAGCCTTCAGTGCCCATTCCTTCTGCATACAAAGCATTCGTTTAGCCTTCAGTGGGCCTTCCTTCAGCCTTTATTGCGCCTTCCTTCTGCATGCAGTGCTTTGCTACTTTGTATTACTTTGTTACTTTGATACTCACTTACACGTGGGCATGTATGTGTGTTTATCACCAGGGACTAAAGGTCGCCCAGGGGCATCGGAGGCGTCAGCACCTGCAAAGGGAGCAGGTGTGCGCTCTAGCATGCATCCTGCATTCCTTCCGTGTTTTGGCTTCCTTCGGCCTTACAGGGAGAGGATCACCGGTGGATCGAGTAGGCAGCATTGGGCGTACTGCGGCTGCCGACCGATACCCAGAAGGTTTACAAATATTTTCGCGAGCTCGCTGCGCTCGGCACTTCGCGCAGGGAAAATCGTGCGCAGAATCCTAAAAGGGACTTCGATGAAATGGGTGGGTTGTAGCCTTTGTGCAGCCTTCACTCTGCCCTCCTTCTGCATACAAAGCCTTCGTTTAGCCTTCAGTGTGCTTTCGTTAAGCCTTCATTGTGCCTTCCTCCAGCCTTCATTGTGCTTCCTTCTGCAGGCAAAGCCTTTGTTGAGCCTTCATTGTGCCTTCCTTCTGCATACAAAGCCTTCGTTTAGCCTTCAGTGTGCCTTCGTTCCGCCTTCATTGTGCCTTCCTCCAGCCTTCATTGTGCTTCCTTCTGCAGGCAAGGCCTTTGTTGAGCCTTCATTGTGCCTTCCTTCGCATACAAAGCCTTCGTTTAGCCTTTAGTTTGCCCTCCTTCTGAATACAAAGCCTTCGTTTAGCCTTCAGTGTGCCTTCGTTACGCCTTCATTGTGCCTTCCTCCAGCCTTCATTGTGCTTCCTTCTGCAGCAAGGCCTTTGTTGAGCCTTCATTGTGCCTTCCTTCTGCATACAAAGCCTTCGTTTAGCCTTTAGTTTGCCCTCCTTCGCATACAAAGCCTTTGTTTAGCCTTCAGTGTGCCTTCGTTCCGTCTTCATTGTCCCTTCCTCCAGCCTTCATTGTGCTTCCTTCTGCAGGCGAGGCCTTTGTTGAGCCTTCATTGTGCTTTCCTTCTGCATACAAAGCCTTCGTTTAGTCTTTAGTTTGCCCTCCTTCTGCATACAAAGCCTTCGTTTAGCCTTCAGTGTGCCTTCGTTCCGCCTTCATTGTGCCTTCCTCCAGCCTTCATTGTGCTTCCTTCTGCAGGCAAAGCCTTTGTTGAGCCTTCATTGTGCCTTCCTTCTGCATACAAATTCACTAAGGCTGGTTTTGATGGTTTGAAATGTAGGACTCTCGAATTTCTATAAACAAGTAGACTTCCCGGCTCCGGCAGTGTCAGCCTCATTCGACTTTAGCGCATTACATACCAAGTCTGATGAGTACATAGCCCAGTTCAACATCCTCCTCGGTAATGGAAACGCCTATGTTAAAGAATATGATGGCCAAGATGATTTCTGCGATTCCCTTGTTGCCAAAGAATTTAACGAGAAGTGGTTCATGGGATATGTCGTCGGCTTCAAGCACGTTACAAAAAGGAACGTGAAGGGCAAGGTGTACTTCATAATATACCAAGATACCGATATGGAAGAAGTCGACGAAGAACGCATGCGAGATATGAAGGCCTTCATTGAAGGCTGCGTGGTAAGCCTGCCAGAAGTTAAGAAGGCTTACACGTTCAGGCTGAGTCTTTTGCCTTCAATGTGCCTTCGTTAGGCCTTCATTGTGCCTTCCTTCAGCAGTCAAAGCCTTTGTTTAGGCTTCATTTTGCCTTCCTTCTGCATGCAAAGCCTTTGTTTAGCCTTCATTGTGCCTTCGTTCAGTCTTCATTATTCCTTCCTCCAGCCTTCATTGTGCTTCCTTCGGCAGGCAAAGGCTTTGTTAAGCCTTCATTGTGCCTTCGTTAGGCCTTCATTGCGCCTTCCTGCTACAGGCAAAGCCTTTGTTTACGCTTCATTTTGCCTTCATTGTGCCTTCGTTCAACCTTCATTGTGCCTTCCTACTGCAGGCAAAGCCTTTGTTTAGGCTTCATTTTGCCTTCATTGTGTCTTCGTTAGGCCTTTATTGTGCCTTCCTTCTGCAGGCAAAGCCTTTGGTTAGGCTTCATTTTGCCTTCATTGTGCCTTCGTTCGGCCTTCATTGTGCCTTCCTTCTGCAGGCAAAGCCTTTGTTTAGGCTTCATTGTGCCTTCGTTAGGCCTTCATTGTGCCTTCCTTCTGCAGGCACAGCCTTTGTGTAGGCTTCATTTTGCCTTCATTGTGCCTTCGTTAGGCCTTCATTGTGCCTTCCTTCTGCATACAAAGCATTCGTTTAGCCTTCGATGGGCCTTCCTTCAGCCTTTATTGCGCCTTCCTTCTGCATATCATATCTGCATGTTTCCTTGCTCTTAGTACGTTCGTTGTGTGCAGGTGTGCCAAAAGACTAGCGCCCGTATGACGGAGTGCAAAACATGCTACAAATACTGTCACCCTGCATGCTTCCCCCGCGGAAGCAAAAATTGTTACGACGGCACATTTTGGCAATGCTTAGAGTGCGTCATAGAAGGTTAGAGAGAGTCTATGCACTTAGATTAAGTGCATAGATCTCGGATTATTAAATTTTCCTCGGATTAAAAAATTACCTAAGTGTTGCATCTATTATATACTTAGATGAAAGTGTTATGTGCAGGTGTGCAAGAAGGTTTCCGCAAGGTTGATTGATTGTAGATCATGCTACAAATATTGTCACCCTGCATGCTTCCCGCCCGGTGGTCGAAGGACCGAAAGCAAGATAGATGGCACCAAATGGCAATGCAAGGAATGCGCGACTGGCGCATCATTGTAATACATTGGTAAATTTTTATAATAATGCCTTTGTTATGCCTTTATCGTGCCTTTATTAAACCTTAGTTTGCAGCTGTGGTGGATGAGCCTTTCTTAAACCCTAAAAAAACTGCCCTCGTTACGCCTTTGTTGAGCCTTTATTAAACCTTCGTTTGCAGCTATGGTGGATGAGCCTTCCTTGAACCCTAAAAAAACTGCCCTCGTTACGCCTTCGTTGTGCCTTTATTAAACCTTCGTTTGCATCTGTGTTGGATGAGCCTTCCTTAAACCCCTAAAAAAACTGCCCTCGTTATGCCTTTATCATGCCTATATTCAACCTTCGTTTGCAGCTGTAATGTATGAGCCTACCTTAAACCCTAAAAAAACTGCCCTCGTCAGGCCTTCGTTTAGCCTTTATTAAACCTTCGTTTGCAGCTGTGGTGAATGAGCCTTCCTTAAACCCTAAAAAAACTGCCCTCGTTTAGCCTTCGTTGAGCCTTTGTTGTGACTTTGTCGTACCTTTATTTAGCCTTCGTTGCGCCTTCGTTGCGCCTTCGTGAATCCGTCGTGACGCCTTTAACCGACCTTTATGAGAGCACAACGAAAGCAGGAAAAAATTACCTAAGTGAATGTTCTCGGGTTCACAACCCGATGGTGGTAACGCCTATGAGGCGTGAGGACATTGAGGTATATGAGAGAGCAAGTTGAGCTCAAGCAAGAGATTCTGGATACCAGACTGCGCTCATACCCACCAATACTTGTTGCGAGTTGCTACTGTTCAATAGCAGCCGCATAGTCTGAAAGGTTGAATATACAACCTTGACACAATCGATGTTGTGCCGTCCAAACATCATGTTCAACAGAGGAGAGAATCGTGGCATCAGTGAATAATAATGAGACTCCTTATCCGGGACTACAATCGCCCCATCTGGTCCCCTTGCAAAGGAAACCACCTTCAGCTCCAAGTTGTTATCCGCGACAAATCTATAGAGCCTTTCTGCCAGGTCTTTGCATGCTTTTGTGCCCAGGTTAGACGAGAGGACTTTCGACGAATCCCAAATATTTTTATCCAAGATTATGTCCCAGCGTTGCGGGACCAGATTTACTGGGATTTCGAACATGGCTTCTGAAATAAAAAATGATTGGTCTACCGACGAGCAGGTTCTCAAGTCACGATAACACGAAATCTCATCTTGAAATTCCCCCGCTCTGATTGATGCCGTGACTTTCGTAAAATCGTCGTTTGTATCCACAAGTATCGAGCAGTGGGCCTAAAGGATGGGCATTAGTTTGAAAATCCAAACCTCTTTGTAACTAATTAGTGCGATATCATAACCGATTTGATACTGATTATCACTGATCAGATACCTATTTGATTGTTATTTGTTTAATTCATACATGGCAGGTCCCAATGAGAATTTCTCGAGAATCTCGTGAAATGATTGAGAAATGTGGAAAATACAGCCATTTCATTTCTCACCGAGAATTTCTCCATGCATTTCGTTTCTCACCGAGAACTTCTCCATCCATTTCGTTTCTCAATAAGAATTTCAATATTATCCCGGTGGCAATTCCCATTTCCTACTAGGACTTCCACTTTCCTAGTGAGAATTCCCATTCTTCGGTGTGAATTTCCATTCTCCGGTGTGAATTCTCATTTCTCGGTGGGATTTCTCGTTTCTCAATGGGAATTGCAGCTCCGCACCAGGAATTTATGCATTTTGATGGAAGATTCCGTTTCTCACTGAGAATTCCCATTGGGAATGTCAACGTTTCACCCCCAGATTTCCCGCGCGCGCGGGAAAT
>LGRX02003935.1:0-27652 GCA_001247695.2 Cymbomonas tetramitiformis | reverse complement strand
AGGTAAAGATTCAATCAGAGCTGAAAGAGAGGGAGGGGGCGTACTGTCATCGATGACAAGTTATCGACAAAACAATAATTTGTCAAGTATTTACCTGCTATCAAGCTAATTAAATTGTCATCTGGAAGTTGCAACCTTCTTGGAGTTCTATATTTGTTGTTTGTTAAGGAGTGTGCAGTTCGAAAAATAAGTTGTTGTTAAGTAGTCCGCGCCAGAAAGTTGAAAATTGAAATTGTCAATATAATATTATATATGAAATTAATAATTGTTTATTCAGCAACTAATAATAAACCAGGGGACGAGTTTGAAAAGACTACACCCCCACTTCCCCCAACTCCTTCCCCGGCCTGCCCCCTAACCCCCAACTCCCTTCCAACCTGCCCCCTAACCCCAAAAAGAAAAAAGAAAAAAACGCGCGCGACGCGCGGCTGGAAGTCACGAGTGGTTGACGAATTTAGACAATAAGAAGCGGAAAGTGGCGGCCCCTTTGTCAGTTCAAAATTTTTGTCACTGCCACCCCACCTCACTCCACAGTCAACGCTGCACACTCAGTGATAATTAAATGGCAGACTCGGCCGGAAAAAGAAACTCTAAAACGCCCGTAGAATGGCACGTAGTCAGCAAGCCAAGAACTACGCGGGGAAAGTCTGCACCCACCAGTTCTGAACAAGAGTCAGGGGAGGTCGTTGAGTCTCTTAACATTGGGGAGATACACAAGGCAAGATATATTGAAACTTTGGAACTGAACTTGAGTGAGTGCTCTTTTGATGACAATCCAAGAGGTCACAAGCATTGTGCGGTGGAGGCCATGAAGCGCATCGAGCTCGTGGGATTCGACCCCATGTGCGACATGATGTGGTACAAGACGCCGAGCAGTAAGAGGTGAGCTATTTCTTTCTTTTACGTCGTGTGTTCTTTTTACTTTCCTGACCCATTAGCTTTAATTATAGGCACAAGTACAAGGCAATTGACGGACACGGAAGAAACGAAGGTTTCCGAAAGGCGTATAAAGAAGGTGGCGTCGTTGCAGGCAAGAAAGTCGAACCCGGCGACAAGTGCTGGCTGAAGGCCAGGGTGCAGGTAAGCTTTAATCTTTTCCAATCTTTTATTTGATAACATTTCGGGTTAAAAAAGTTGTCCTGAGTGTCCCTCTGAGGTTTTTTTTTTTTTTTTTATTGGCATCGATGACAAGCTTCCTGTATTTTGTCATTAAGTTCGCTTTTGGCTCGTGCCTTAAACCTTTTCTCAAACGTCATCGATGACGAAGCAAGTCTCTGCGTGGATAATTAGTCGTAATATTTTTGGAAACTTAGTATTCTTTGTCATCGATGACGGCCTGGGTACCTGTCGTGTTTATTCACTGGACGTATATACGTTTAGAAATATTTTTGTCATCGATGACAATATTTTTCTGAGCCTGAATGAATGTGCCAGGTTTTTTCTGAGAACATTACGCCACTGAGACACGTTTAGAAATATTTTTGTCATCGATGACAATATTTTTCTGAGCCTGAATGAATGCGCCAGGTTTTTTCTGAGAACATAACGCCACTGAGACACGTTTAGAAATATTTTTGTCATCGATGACAATATTTTTCTGAGCCTGAATGCTCTTGCCAGGTTTTTTCTGAGGACATCACGCCACTGGAGATCAACTTTCTTGCGGGCTCGCGTTTTGTGACGAACGAGAAGGGGGTGAAGGCTTATAATTTTTTTTCTAAGTTCATGTATTTTGATCGGCTTTTGAAAGCCTGGCCAAAGGAAACGAAGCTTTCTGGACCTGCAATGGTTGCTCGTTACGGCACGCTCGACGAAGACTACAACCAAACCTTTTTCAAGAAGCTCATCTCCGTTCACAGACTTTTAAGTGAGGACCAGCGACTGCTTGATTTGGTTGAGAAGAACTGCGAGGAGCTTGGAAGTCACAGTCCTTTCGGGTTTGCTAGTTTGTATTCAAACAAGGAGCTTGGGGATTTGTCGCTGGAAAATAAGGTATAACTGACGCAAGAAAAATATTCCTTACCGTATATTTGTTTCCGTTTTAAGTATTGTTGACATCGATGACAACTGCGTACATGTATTCCCGGTGTCGGCATGCAGAACAGGTAGAACTTTAAAGCATGGCATGTTGTGGTGACTTTTCAGGTGAAAGCCTTTCAGGCTGTGTGCAAGAATGTGACCTACTTCAAGCACGGAGAAGATTCTGAGAAAGGACACTGGCTGCAGACACAAACCATGCAGGATCACACGCCGGTCATTAAGTCAGCAAGGGGCTTTACTGACTTCTGCACAACCCTTAGAATGAGGGAAAAGATAACGGCAAGACTTGAAGAGCTCATGAAAGAAACGGGTGTTACTTTCAACCAAGAAAAAGCAGATGAGTTCATGGCTGGAGTCGTTAAAGGATGGTAAGGTTATTTTACCTTCTTCTTTTCCTTTAAACAGTGTGCTTCCTTTGATCAATGTGCTTGAGTGCTCATTTCAAGCTGTTATTATTTATAGCTAACAAATAAGGTGTGTCTCGCAGCCAAGACAGCTATCTATTTCCGGTTGACAAAAGCCCATTGCCTTCCAGCCCAGTCGCTTGCCGACTGAAAGAGGACGAAATAAAAAAGGCACTTGCGTTCGTGGAGGGGAAGTTCAAAACCACAGTTTTCTACAAGGACTGCGAAGTGGAGGACACGGAGGTCGTTAAAGTTCATGTTAAACCTGCGAAGGAGGTTGAAAAGCATGCAAAAGAAGCAGTCTCTGGAGAGAACGTGGCTGAGTCTCAGCACGACGAGCCCTCAGGAGCTAGTCCTAACTATGAACAATTTAAAGCCTGGTTGGAAGGCGGAAACGACATTGTGGGGGGGCAACAACCTTCCAACGAGGACACCGCGCAGCAGGAACGGGACTTCTTGGACGTGCGGACCTTCTTTAAGCCAGCGGAAAGTGCTGGTACGTAGAACTCCCAGAAAAACACTTGGTCACAAGAAACTAGTTTGTTTTTCGTCATCGATGACGAAGTTTAGGCAATACATTACGATGCTATTTTAAGTTTTTTCACGTTCACACATGACTTACATTTACTGTTCAAGACTGAACAAACTTTGAGCACACTTTGTTCTCCTCGCAGAGAAGGACACAGAAGAGGCAAAGCTGGAAGGAGAGGCAAAGCAGGCAGCTGATGAGCACGAAGCTGCAAAGAAGACTGTGAAGAAGTTAAATAAGGTAATAAAGAACTACGTGACCGAGAACCTCCAAGAGATGGGCTTACAGAACGAGACGGGAGCGGCAGTAAGGGCAGAGTTGAAGAGGAAAAAGGACGAGCTCGAAGTGCTGACCACGGAACGTAAGAAGAAGAAGGAGCGGAGATTAACTCTTGAGGCGACGTTGGGCTCAGTCTCGCAGAAGCTAGAGATGGGGACGCCAGAGAAAGAACCCGGATTACCTGAGTTGCCAAATATACTGGCGCCCATTCCTGAAGCTGCAGAATCTTGTCACGCAACACCGGTGAGTTGTTGAACTTATAATGTAAAGATTTAGCAGTTGCTTTTGTTAACATTGATGAAGACTTTCTTAAAAAGAATATTTTTGTTTCAGGCCCCCAAACAATCACCCGAGGTTCCAAACCAGCCGGGATTCTTTTACGGTAGCCCGTAAGCCTGGGATAAAGGAGATTGAGTTCCTGGAGTTCCTGGTTGCTAACCCGTTGGAGGGAAAGCCTATTGGCTACTGTCGTAGTGATATCTATGTATCTTGTCAAGAAAAGATGTCCAAGGCTTTACACCTTATCTACTACAAAGCGACCGTGGTCGCCATCGGTGCTGAGCAGACCAAGTGCTGGGTTTTTCAGAGTGAAATTCTCACTTACGCAGGAGTACCCGCGGTGACATTGGCGTGTTGTGACGCGGTGAAAGCAACGAAGCAGCTGCTGTCTGTGTTCTTTGAGGGGGTTGGTGTGGCCGCGGTCATCACGGACGTTCCTTGGGGAAGCAGCGAGAAATCCGGGTACCCAACTGACATCGATTGGAAGGTGGCAACGAAGGCAATCTTCGGTTCAGTGGCCGATAACAACGGTAGCATGGACAAGTACGAGAAAGCAGTGGGCCTAGGCGGGCCTGACGGAGACACCGTGTTCACTGTGATGGGTACACTTGAAGTGCTTCAAGAAATAGAAGAAGAATCGAAGAACTGCAATCTCACTGGTTTTGTGAACCTTCCCGGTATGATGTCTTCTGTATTATTTCGGTAGTTGAGATAGCCAGCAAAGGAACATTTTACCCCCCTTGTTTTCATATCTGAAAATATCGTCATCGATGACAATACGAGACTCGTATTTACATCGTTATTCCATATTTGAAATATTTTGTTCAGTTTTTTTCGTCATCGATGACGAAGTTATTGCCACTGTCTTCAGGTTGCATTACGTTTTCCCAGCTGAGGCTTGCTGAGGTTAGGAGCAATACTCCGTGCTCCTCTGGAATCTGGTACACATGCCTGGCAAGAACTCCGTCTAAAGTCGTGATGGATTGGAAAGCATTCTACACACCTCAAGTTTCAGAGCATCACAAATACATTCTCACCCGTAAGTACAAGTACGACGTCTTGTCGACTTCGTTTACCGGGAACATCCTGACTTGCCCGTCGAACGAGGAGAAGGCAACTTTGCTGCGCAACTTGTCAGACTCTGTGAAGGAAAGCATTCGGGTGGAGCGTGAAGAAGAAGTGGCGCCGGGCGACGATGACGATAAGGTGCAGCAGGATTTTGCTAAGGTTGAGGACCTGCTTGACGATGAGTTCACACGTATGAACAAGGCTTTCAAGCAGACGGTGTCATCAACCACGGTGAAACATAACTGCTCACTGACTGGCTGCCTTGCGTTTAAGCAAGAAAAGTGTGAGAATTCTGGAAAGGCTTTGGTTTACGGACAGAAAGACCCAAATATGATGAATATGCTTGTGCAGCGGTACACGTATCATGTTGAGAATTTGGTGCATATTGCAGAGGCTGTCCGTGCAGATTGCTATCTCGCTTGGTGTTGAGTGTTCCCTGGCTCTGAGCGCCGCGTGGATCGCCAGGAGTTCCGCCCTGTTGATGGTGAGGTGTCCACCCGTCGACCACGTGCTTCTCCAGGTTCTGGGGTTTTCATCCCCTCTGGGGTCCCAGTAGGCCGCCCCCACTCTGTGTGACCCCCCTTCTTCCTCTGGGTCTAGTCGGGACCCATCTGTATAGAGGAACGAGGTCGCGTCCCAGGCTTTGTTGATTTTCCCTAGGGTTCTGGAAAGCCTGGTTTTGTGCTTAATGGGGCACGTGGGGAACCGCTCCCGCACCTCTGTGTGTCCCCTGTCCCTGTCCTGTCTGCTGAAGAGCATGGGAGTGCGTTCCATGACCTTTAGCCATCTGGCCCTCGAGTCCTCTTTGATCCTGCCCAGGGGCCATGCAGTGTTCGCCGCATGGTACTCCGTGATCGTGACGTCGGTAAGTCCTCTGTCGCGCCATGTTTGTCTCATGGCCCTCGCTGCCTCCGGGGTGCGGGCTTCCTTGGGGACCTCACTCCCTCCGTTCCCCCATCCCTGTCTGCGCGACATGCTCGGTATTTCCCATTTTCTCATCGGGTGAGGGTCGAAGATCATGTCGTGTTGACTAGCGCTTCTCCATCGCATTTTTAACCGCCGCCATGTCTGACACTGCCTCCGAGGTGTGGACCCTCGGGTTGGCCGGCCTGAGGTTCCGAATCGTGTGGTATTTACGGACCGTGCAGTACGTGCTGCGCTGCAGGGCCTTCCCGACTAGTTCCGCTGCCCCCTCTGGGTCCGGGCAGAATTTTTGCCATCCCGCTGCGTTGGCAACAACTAGGATCCTAACTCCCCAGTTGCTGTAGTCCTTCTTCGTGACACCTGATACTGTGGTGCCTCCCCAGTGGTCTGGGGGAAGGAACGTAAAGCTTTTTCTTGGGATTACCCCAAATTCATGTATCCTAGTATCTCCATATCTCCTGCAGTATGCCTTGGCTGGTGTTCTCGTCCAGGCCGGGTAAATTCCTACCCCCAGTACCGGGGTTTTCGCCATGGTGGACATCAGGGCCTCCTATACTTCGTCAACTGGGGGGGCTCCATCCCCCTACACTATCCCATTACTACAAGAGGCGTGAGGCCTCGACTGTTTTTTTTAAAAAGATATCGCCAAGTGGGGGGCTCCCCCACACCCCCCCCCTTACTACAAACTATTTTCAAGACTTCGCCCAGTAGGGGGGTTTGCCCCCCCCACAACCCCCCATTTTTTCGGAATATTTTAAAACTTCGCCCAGTGGGGGGGGCTCCGTGTCCCCACATCGCCTATTACTACAAAAAAAAAAATTAGACTTCGCCCAGTGTGGGGGCTCCGTCCCCCCACCCTCCCTAATAGCTGGTTTCTACGAAATCAAACCTCTAGAAATTTATATACAAAAGTGTTAAGGGCTTAGCTACCGGTCGCCGTCGATTTAAAGTATTAACACCGATCCCCCCCTCGATCCTCGCCAAAAAGAATTATCTCCGTCAGATCGATGGTCGCCGATCGACAGTCAAGGGTTCGAACAAAGGTTTAATTCATATTTTATTCGGTTTACCTCATATTTTATATTTTATATTTTATAATATTAATTATTCAGACGACATTCTGTCGATATATTTATAAATATATGTATATTTTTTAATGTCGGCGCAAAAAGCGTGACGCAAAAAGCGTCACGCAAAAGAGCGTGGCGCAAAGCAATGTTCGTAATAGCTGGTTTCTACGAAATCAGACCTCTAAAAATTTATACACAACTACACTACACTATCGTCACCCAAAATAAGTCACGCAAGAGCGTCACGCAAAGCTAGGCTATAACTACTACACGATAGGTCACCCAAAAAGCGTGACGCAAAAAGCGTCACGCAAAAGAGCGTGACGCAAAGTGATAGAAACTCAGCAGTGCACGAGGGGGAACGCTGCCGACGGTGAAACAACGAACCAAGATAAACTCAGATTATAGACATATATACTGAGTTTGTCACACAAGCTGATCACCGAAGATGACACACTGAATATGACACCTGACTGTACGAACTAGTCAGGGTGTCATTTCCAGCACACCACCTCATCTGAGGTGGACAGCTTGTGACAACACACCACCCTAGCTACTAGGCTTACAGTGTAAGATGCAAGATTGTTAAGTCTAGAAGCTAGAAAAGTCACAAGTGGTCGATGAGAGCTTAAGCAAAAAAAATATGATACTTGCTAAAGCTAGAGATCTCGCTAAAATAAAATCTGATCGGTCAAAATGCGTCCTTGCCAGCTAGTGGTGGGTGCTCCCACAGATCTCGCCTGTCTGCATGTGATGGAGAATGTAAAAATAAGTCTGCCTGTCGGTTTAGCTTGTAATTCTGCGAACTGCAAAGGTCTCCTGCCTGTAAATTGCTCGTCTTAATTTGAAAAAGCTGCCCGCAAGTGGTGAGAAATAATACAACATTCTTCGGTCCAAAACTACAGCAAGTGGTGGAGAATTGCAAAAGGGAGCACCGCCTGTCTGTTTAAAGATTAATAAGACCCATCAGAGTAATCATCGGAAGCTGAGTCTTCAAAATATTCATACTCATCATAAAATCCAGCACCACCAGTGTCGAAAGATGCATGGGCTTCGGCCTCCCAGGCAGCCCACTCTTCAGCGGTGTACCCTTCGTAATGCTCTAAATTTTCGTTCTCAGGAATAGCATCTCTGACATAGGAAACAGTGCCAACTGAAAAATCATTCAGCGGTAAAAATTCATCCCCAACAGGGGGCTCTAAAACTCCGCCATAAGAGTCGCCCTGGAAACCTGTGTCCAGGGTTTCATCCTGTTCCAATCGATCGGACGAAAAATGCGGAGCGGCCAAGTGGCCATCTTGCTCCTCCTCTACTTCCTCACAACTGTCCGATTCGTCGTAATACCCAGGGGGTACTCCGATTCATCCTCCTCACTACTGTCATACTGCTCAAAACGCTGGTCCTCGATGTCCAAAGAAGGAGGCCCAGGCATAGGGGGCGCGTGAATGTAATGAACTTCACGACGCACAGGAGGGGCCTGTGCGCGCGCGCTTCTCACCCTAGGTATACTAGGTGAGGGTCTAGTGGAAGTAATCTGAGTGGAAACTGATTTATTTGCCAAAAGTGCTGGCGAATCTCCGACGCCTGTCTCACAGAAAGAAATAGCGGAACCCGCAAAATCATCGGAAATAGCACCACCAACTGATGTGCTCTCTGAAACAACAATCTCCAAAATGATCGGCGGGTCTGCGGTCAAACTCTGCTGAGAAATCTGCGGTGAGCGGAAATGCGCAATAGCCTCGCTCATAGAAGTGCACAAAGAGATCAACTGCGACCTCTTGAGAGTCGAGACTCTCGCAAAACCAGTGTCAATAGAATCCAAAAGAGCTAGGAGCTCTTCACTCGAAGAAATCTGAGAAGAATCCATAGAATATAACGAAAATAAGTGTGGAAACAACCCAAGAAAATCCGTAGAGCACTACCGTCTAATTCCCTCGCAAACCGCGAGTCCAAAGCTTGAGCGAAGAATCCGAATCTGAGTGAGCCACAAGGTGTGGACACACTCTCCCGAAAGATATGATGAAAATAAATAAGATTCTACGCTAAAATACACAACACGCAAGCGTGAAGTGGTCCCATAACCTGCTAGAAACTCAGCAGTGCACGAGGGGGAACGCTGCCGACGGTGAAACAACGAACCAAGATAAACTCAGATTATAGACATATATACTGAGTTTGTCACACAAGCTGATCACCGAAGATGACACACTGAATATGACACCTGACTGTACGAACTAGTCAGGGTGTCATTTCCAGCACAAAGCAATGTTTGTTCTGTAATAGCTGGTTTCTGCGAAATCAAATCTCTAAAAATTTATAGGGGGTACGTGAACGTACAGGTGGGGAAAAATCAATTTCCAAAATTGATTGTGGTTGCGAGTAGTTGTTCGTTCTGAATTCTGTGGCATTCGCATCGCATGGCATAGCATGGCATGGCATGCGCCTTATGGCGTTGGCGTTCGAAGTCCAAGTCGAACATCAACCGACCGCGCGCTGCTCCCGCTTCGCGTCGCGGAGGCTTCGCCCCCTCTCCGCTCGCGCTCGCGCGCTCCGATCGATTAACGAGGGGGGAGGGGAGGCGTCGTCTCAGTCCAAGTGGCACCGGTAATTACCGGTCGAAAATCGTTAGCTACCGGTAGCCGTCAGATCGTTTTGCCATACTTAAGCCTCTGCGCCATACACCCATACTTAAGGCTACCGGTGGTAAGGGCTTAGCTACCGGTGGCCGTCGATTTAAAGTATTAACACTGATCCCCCCCTCGATCCTCGCCAAAAAGAATTATCTCCGTCAGATCGATGGTCGCCGATCGACAGTCAAGGGTTCGAACAAAGGTTTAATTCATATTTTATTCGGTTTACCTCATATTTTATATTTTATATTTTATAATATTAATTATTCAGACGACATTCTGTCGATATATTTATAAATATATGTAAATATATATACAAACATATCTGCGATTGAAATTTTGTTTGCAGCTTTCATCTCAACGACGCAAATTGATTTCATCCACCAGCGTCACGCAAAAGAGCGTCACGCAAAAGAGCGTCACGGAAAGCTAGGCTATAAACTACTACACTATACGTCTCCCAAAGCTAGGCTATAAACTACTACACTATACGTCTCCCAAAAAGCGTGACGCAAAGCTAGGCTGTAAACTACTACACTATACGTCACGCAAAAAGCGTGACGCAAAGCTAGGCTGTAAACTACTACACTATACGTCACGCAAAAAGCGTGACGCAAAAGAGCGTGACGCAAAGCAATGTTCGTTCTGTAATAGCTGGTTTCTGCAAAATCAAACCTCTAAAAATTTATAGGGGGTACGTGAACGTACAGGTGGGGAAAAATCAATCTCAAATCAGCATACAAAATGTGATGAAATGTGATGAAAATGATGATTGAAAAACCAGATTTTTCAAAGATGTGACAAACTTCCTCTTTACTGTCGTGTCATGTTGTGTTACTGTCATAAATAAAAAGAGCGTGAGCGCGAAAAGCGTGACAGTCGAAAGCGTCAAAGCGTCAAAGCGTCAAAGAATAAAATTTAATAAATAATAAGCCGTCGATTCCCCTACGGGTCACGGCCACCCCGCTGGGAGGGGTCCCCCCCACACCCCCCAAAAAAAAATGTGAGAAGCAGTTGATTTCCATCGCGGCTCGGCCAGCCCATACTGTGTCACAGCTGACGTTCATGACAGTGTCATCAACTTTCATTCTCGAAGCTTTACGCTTTACAGACTGCGTCTCTTGTCATGTCATACGTCTAACGTCTTATGTGTCAATTTCCAGTCGACCACATCCAAATATTTATACCGTCAATAAAGTCTTCATTTTATTTTATTTAATACTACAGTGCTAAGTTATATTTATACTCAACAGTCGTGAAACTGTGCAATTCCAATAAAATTAAATTAAAATTAAATATTCACCAATTAAATATAAAAAGGCTTTGTATTGAATATTCTAAATATCAAATTATATACTGCCGCGTGCGACTCATACTTATCCACGACTTACAAATCGTTTCGCAGTTTTCATCTACGACGCTAAAGTGGGAACAGGGGTTAAATTGCGCGAGTGTAACGCGAACATCGAAAAGCGTGACATTCGAAAAGCGTCACGCTCGAAAAGCGTGACACAAAGCAGTGTTCGTTTTGGAATAGCTGGTTTTCGGCGAAATGAACCTTTAAAAATTTATACGCAAAAGCGTGACATAAAAAACCGGATTTTTCAAAGAGGGGGACAATCTAAAGATTTTTCCCCAATACACAAATTTGTGACGTCGTAAAACAGACTTTTTCAAAGAGGGGGACAATCTAAAGATTTTCCCCCAAATACACAAAAGCGTGACATAAAAAACCGGGTTTTTCAAAGAGGGGGACAATCTAAAGATTTTTCCCCAATAGAGATGCACCCTCGCTGGATAGGGCTTCAGCAAATCACGAAATAGAATTATACAGCGTGACATAAATGGCACATGTATGATGGGCATCCCAGCACGGTATATAAATAAGAACAGTCGTCGAAAAGTCTCCGGCACAGAGCATGTAGTCTGACGTGGCAGCTATAACTACCTCTTGTCGCTCGCTCGTCATCGACAACCAATGGTGTTTTGCCATTTGTGCACTTACAAAAGTCGTATTGCAATGGCATCTTTGAGTTGGCATGTTCTGATTGGCTTTCCCGATAGTGGGTGCACATGGTAAGGGCCCTGCCAAGCGTCAGGTAGGAAGGATGGTGTTCCCTCCCCAACTCCGCCCCTAAATAGTGTTCGGATATGATAGATGTATGATGTGGCACGTCGCATACTTCATGTAAACATGTTTACCGATTTTTAGAATGCTTAAGCTTGTCAATATGTGCAGTAGTCTACTCGGAACATTGCTTTGGAATTCGGCGAGAGCAGATTTTTGGATGGCCGATTTTGATGAAATCTAGTTTTTTCGTGGGTGCATGACATTGTGAGGGATATATACCGCAGTATTGTGGATTCCGAAGATGTTGTACATTGTAGAGGGCACGAATAGGTCATGTTGAAGTATTTTTTAAGTGCAGTGGGCACTAGGAAGGCCACTTAGTGAGTGTAGGTGGCTTGGGAACTTCCGGTCCTTGTGGGAGGACCGGCCTTTTTATTTAATTTCGAGCGGTCTCACCCCAACTTTTCAATAACGTAAACCACATCGCTACACCGAGTATTACACCCAACACAAGTTTTTAGATAATTATTGGACACCTAAATATGACCCCAAAGCACTCATATACCAACTATATCGTAAAAACGCGGCATATCTCCCAAATTCACTTCGGTCCTTGTGGGAGGACCGGACCTTCGGGCAGTAGCCATGATACGTTCCTGTAAACGTAGACGTTGTGCTTCACGGGCAGCGTCCCTTCGATCTCGGTGAGTCGCGTTAAGTTGTTCACGCCGGCAAAACGATACGTTCATAACTCGTCGGTGCCCTACATCCATTGTCATAGGGAGCGCCAACGGTGAGGGCGTGGAGGCAGGTGTCGTCGTGTTAAGGTTGACGGGGACCACATACTCCATGGGAAACGAAGAATGCCATACTCGTCAGGATAACTCTGATTGTCCGCGGTGAGGGTGGAGTACACCATCAAATGCAATAAGCATCGTATGAGAGGCTTGTTAATCATGAGGAACCAAGTTGAGACGGCGTTCGAGCCTTTCACGCGCCGATAAAACGGCATAACACCACTCATAATCCTGTCAATCAATCCCGAAACGACACCCCCACATTAAAGACTTCGCCCAGTGGGGGGGCTCCGCCCCCCAACGACCATATCACAAAAATGAGACACGCGGGCGCAAATGCGAAAAAATGAGAAAGCATTAGATTGTATGCCAAATTGGTTCACCTCATCGTACTGAAAAAATAACTGAAGGATGTAAAAGCCATGTCTCCAAGCTAAAATAAAAAGCAACAAATAAAATAAACAAGTAACGTACCTCTCCAAGCAAAGTAGCATCCTGTTTCCCAGCCTGCAAGCTATCAAGCCATTGCGTGGCTTTCTCGGTGTCCGTTGCTTGCCCGCCCATGTTTGCGATGTGCAAAACAACTTGGGCCCTCATCCAAAGGACTGTGCAGCAATCAGTGAACGAGCGGGGAGAGGTGATGATCCTGGTAGGACGCGCAACACTCGCGTCAATGGCCTTCAGCTTGCCCGAGTCAGAGATCTTCCTTACGCCGCCCGAAGGCGTGTTCTCCACAAAGGGCAAACTAAGTTCGCACTCTTTGAAAGCTTGCAGCTGCATTGGCAGGGAGAGCCTTTCTAGTTCTTTGTTGAGGTACAACGGCTCGAGGTTCAAGCAGCACCCTTTACCAAGAGTGTTGCAGCAGGTACGGATGATTCCCTCGATCTCCTCCTTGTCGGATAAGAACTCTACAATCTTCAAGAGTCGCCGGAAAAACCTCTGGTCGAAATCCGGGCTCTCAAACAGAGCAGTAGCTCGGTGGACTTGACCTTCTTCTTTTTATTGGCCTTTTGTTGAGCAAGGATGTTCCACCTAGAAACATAGTGTTTTGGTGTAGGTGAATTTTATAGCACAGAAATAAAGGTCAAGTTCGATTATCTTCATAAATGTAAAAAGCAAAAGGGGGAATAAACTACGTCAAACAAAACCGTGTTTTCGAAGGTAAAATACAGGGGAGAAGTCCTCTCCGGAGGCCTTTCGGCCAGTTTTCGAGAAAACATTTGTTTTTTTCTTGTTTTGACATCTTTTTTGGGTCAAAATTCTTTCGGTCAATCTTCGGCCAAACCCTCTTTTTGGGAGACTCTCTCGGCCAGGGGCCGGTCAATCGCGACAGGACTTCTCCCCTGGTAAAATATGCACCCGTAAAATAAAGGTCAGAAATATTTTGAGTGAAACGATGAAGTTTTTAGAAGACACTGACTTGAACATGCTAAGTTCTTGAAAAAAGGGACGCTCCTTCGCGTCCTTGTCGTTGACGTGGATCTTTGCCACTGCCAACGTGGTGATCTCGTTGCTAGTGAGATCCCCATCGAGGATGTTTGCGTCATGAACTTCAAACGTCTTGTCCTTGGGCTTTACACTTGCATGCCGAAGTGTGCAGCCATTAGCCCAAGCCTCGGTGTAGAATGCGTGACGGCCATGGCCATCAATGCAAATATACTTGTAACTGCAAAAGCAAAAACAGAACAACACGAGCAAGAGTCTAAATTATACTTTTAAAAAATATGTTTTTGTACTCTAACTAAACTACCACTGGCAATCTAACATCCAAACGTGTCCTTGCAACTTTCGTTTTTTGGCCGCACGTTCGGCATTTAACTTGTTCTTCCGTCTCCTTCGCGCAACTTCCGGATCGGAACAGTTGTACCAACCCAACCTCGGCATGGGTTGGCATGCGTCGGACTCTTCATCGGATGAGTCAACAACAATCAAGCGAGGTCGAGATGCCTCTGAAGAGAGTGAACTTGCAGCATCGCAAGAACCCTCGGAGGCATCAAAGGAACTAACCCTGCAACAAAAACAACATTAACTAACGACACTTCCGTGAAACTTGCAAAGTAAGAAAATAGCAACTTTCAACATTAATTAGGAAACAAAATAAAATAGTCAGAAAGTCAAGCAAAACTAAAGAAAACAGCACCTTTCCTCATTAATGCTAAAACTGAGAGAAAATACAAGATTCAACAGGAAAACGGGAAAAAACAGTAAGTTCATGATTAATGTGCTTTTTCCTTTCAAAAGGCGAAATGACAGGCAAACCTAAAGAAAACAGTACCTTTCCTCATTAATGTGAAAACTAAGGGAGATCGCAAGATTCAGCAGGAAAACATAAAGAAAACGGCAAGTTCATGATTAATGTGCTTTTTGCTTTCAAAAGGCGAAATGACAGGCAGAAGGAAAGAAAACAGTACCTTTCCTAATTAATGTGAAAACTGCGAGAACGAACAAGAATCAACAAGAAAACATAAACAAAACAGCAAGTTTATGATTGATGTGTTTTTGCTTTTAAAAGGCGAAATGGCAGGCAAAAGTAAAAAAAACACAGTACCTTTCCTCATTAATGTGAAAACTGCGAGAAATACCAAGAATCAACATGATTAATGTGCTTTTGCTTTTAAAAGGCGAAATGGCGTGCAAAGTAAAGAAACACAAGACCTTTCCTCATTAATGTGAAAACTCAAGTGAGAAATACCAAGAATCAACAGGAAAACAGAAACAAAACAAAGAAGTTTATGATTAATGTGCTTTTGCTTTCGAAAGGCGAAATGCCGTGCAAAAGTAAAGAAAAAACAAGATCTTTTGTGCTAGGGCAAGTCACGAGACGTATCGACGGCGTGTCGAATGACGAGGACGGTAAATATGACGCCACCAATGACGCATTTATATGACCAGATTACGAGAGTGTCCACGCCTAGAAATGACTATGGACGAAACTCGCGGAGGAGCTGGACCTCCACAATGTAGGCCCGCCAGTCAATATCACACTGAACTGGGCGAGAAACAGAAACATTGACACATGGCTAGCACCGAGGAACAAACGAGCGCAATACGAGACGGGGAGCACCACGCACCTCACTCAACACCACACGAGTGACCACGAGATGGTGAGCCTAGCGACCCTTCGGTTGGACAGCATAGACACCCACGAACCGTACTTGGACCGCGACCCCCAACCAGGGCACGTGAAGCTGGACACGCCCCTGAACAAAACCCACAGGGAAACACTCCAAAGCGTCCTCCTCAGGACACACGACTACGCCAGGACTGCTGAGCTGAAACGCATAACAGAGATAGCCACCCAATGCAGGGAAGAGGGCAACAGGCAGGTAGCGCATGCCACCATAGACAGAGCAGGAGAAGCCGTGCTGAACATACTCACCAGGGCGAACAAATGCGCGCTGAAGGACGAAGAACTACCAACTGCGATAGTGAGAGGCACCTCCAACCGAGTGGCAACAGACCTGCTAATGAGCAAAAAGGACAGAAAAGCAAGAGACGCCGCATTACTCCGACTGATTTATTTCATAAAAATGATATGCCAAGTCGATAGGGCCGACTGGTGAGTTGATGCAATTGCTTACGGTGGGTTACCAAAAACAAGACGTATTGGTAGGTTCACCTAGGCTATATACCTCATCTCTGATGGCATGTTAAGACTTTTTAAGGGTTGATAACGTGTTGAGGCATCACGATTCATCACATGCATGCCCAAAGTCAAGATAGCCAACCCCCCGCGCGCCAATCCATATTTGGGTATACAGCAAAATATCATGTAAATTTTAGAAGAAATACTCACATTACGCGGGGTAAGCGCATATTAACGGTAATTCCTGCGAGGCCTAGGGCGAACAAGTGGTGCTGCTGGGTCGGCCGAGTCAGAGCCGTTGCCACTGCGAACAACAAGAGCTAAGGTTGTCTCGGTTGGTGCCTCCTCTTCGTCGCGTTCGTTCTCCGGTGGGTCACCGAACAGATATTCCTCCACGAACTTCAAAGCCATGTCGTGCACGTCACCATCGTATTTGAATTTGACATTGAAGAGCTTGCTCGCTGCCTTCCCTGGGTCATAGCCTACTACCTCCGCGTCCGTCGAGAGGGTATTCAAAGAGGTCACTACAGTTATCGGCGAACTCTTGAAGGGCCCAACGAATCCCGACCACAGACAGGCACCTGACGGGACGGTAAGCAAACGACCAACATATTTTTTCTGGATTTCTGGTTTGGGTTGACGGCGGCATGAGTTTTGTGAGTTTCCAAAGCCCTGCTTGGGTTGTTGGTGATTTTGCCAGCTCCGTATGGGCGTCTAGTTGTTATTTTTCACGGGGTTAACCACCTGTTATCGCGCGGAGTACGCGGGAAATGTGGAATGCTTAGGGTTGGGTAACCCACCGTAAACCCTTCTTACGGTGGGTTAACCCACCCCCGGGAGAATAGGCAGTAACTAATTCAAAAACTGACATGAGAGCTTGTTCAGCTCTTTAAGTAGTAACATGTCGACTCGAATTCCCTCAGATCTCTCCGAATTCGACAGTCACAGTGCTCAGTCACTTCATGTTCACATATCCGATGACCTGTCTTGTCATTACATAGCCCTTGGGCTGCAGCTGCCAGTCATACAATGATCTCTGCTCTGATTTGCTGAATAATCATAGATATGATGATGTGGCAAGAACTGAGGCTCTCCTGGTTTCCCTCCAGTTCTGTTTGGCTGTTTGAATATAAAATGGTTCCCCCCATTTCTGGAATGGTTTCCCACCAATTCTCTCAACCCGATCTGCTGTGGTTGCAGATGTTCAAAAGTCACATGCTGTCAGTCACCCTCGTCATATCTCTCGGTCATACTTGTGACTGTCATCGGTGCTGTCACTCGTCATTCTGACACGTCTGTCTCTCGTCTGACTCGCGATACACCCTAGTACACATGCGCATGCCTGGCGAACTGTACGGCCCCGACGAGCACTCAACGGAGAACCAGACCTCACATGGCAGCGCGGTACCAGAGAATATGTCGTTCGACCTAGATGAGGTGCCTGACCTTCTTAACCCCTCCTCCGCTGTGCGTTAGGATATCCTAACAAGCAACTTGCTTTTAACGTCACAAATCGGTCACATGCGGCGACGAAACTTGTCGGAATCGCCCATCCAACCTTTACAAGGCTGCGTGCACATGCATCCCAAGGGCTCGACAACCTACTCTGCACATATATCAAAGCTATATATCTCACTCATGTGCATTTATAACATACGAAAAATCCTGCGAGTTGTCATTTTCATTTGATCCCTTTTGGATAAAACTAGTCCTTAAGTGCGTAAAATCGTGGATCACATGTAAACCATCGACATGTGTGCATTCATTTAGTGTTTATTGTCGTATTGGATTGGTGTGCAACTCGCGTAGGCCATATATATTCTTCTAATACTCATTTTCTCCCGGAAAACACCCAAACTGGTCTTAAGTATGGAAAACATTGAAAAACTGATGTTTTTTTTCTTCTGTTTTTTGGTGTGTTTTTTTTTCACCATATTTCGCCATAATATCGATATATTGATGCTTTTGACCCCCGACATAGTTATACATTTCAACACAACACTATAGGCGATTGTTTTATGATAGTGGGGTGACCTCGTACTCGAGTAAGCGATTGTGCGGACTCACTTTCCGAATTTTCGATTCCTGAAAAGCGTGTTTTTTTGCTTGTATATCAACGATATATCGGCGCATATATCACATATGCATGCATGCGATAGCTCAAAATGACGGTTTATGAGTTGTTGAACATATGTGAAATCGCGCACACTTGCCGAGATATCATAGACCATAAACGTGTCGCATTTGCAAAACGACTATTTTTTGCGAGTAATTCCAGCAACGGGTTAGGGGTTAAAGCAAGTGCCGATGGCTTCTCAGACGAGGAGGGACCTGACGACGCGGAGACCGCACAGCTACTGGGGCAGCTACGTCTGGAAAGTGATGCCACCGAGTATAACGAAAACATATTTGTCCAGGTACGTACGACAGCAACATTCTTGTGTGCTAAGTGTATTGCCAGCCCACAACGGGTGTATAAAGAACTAACAATGCGGCATGGGGTTCGTACGCACGGTTTGAAAGCAGGCCTTCCATGCCCACGGTTGCGACCAGGCGTGGCCAACAGACTACGACGTGTGGGACGAGCGCACGGCCACGGAGGCAGGTCTCATGGATGAACTCTTGCGCACGGTCGAGGAAGAGCAGGACGTGGGCACTAGTCCTGAACGAGGCGCCGTCCCCATAGCCGCTGCCTCAAGTCGCCCGCCGACTCAGCTCAAACCACAATTCCTAGATGCACCCAAAGGCGCCCTCGCGCACCACCTCTCCAAGCGGCCGTTTAGCCAATCATGGCCAAATTATTAGCAAGTGGAATAAAAGCGTGGATGGGGCCACGACCTACTGGAATATCCTAGTCCAAAGATATCAGATGTCTGTAAACTCAGTAGAGATAAACTCCCATAAGAAATAAACCCTAAGCTAGATATACCCGGAACGGTCTCGAAGTCGGAACGGTCTCGGTCCTAGCTACCTTTGACACCTTGGTGTGTCACAGCACGAACAGTCATCAGTCACCGATCCAGTGTTGGCTACCTAGGAATCTGTCATAGGGGCCTGCACCGGGACTCTCGGTCAGGGCTGCCCATACAGATTTCAGCATATTCGCGTGTCTCGCAGCCTCTGAATCAAAATTTGTGGACAATGCGCGTCGGCGATTCGCCATGCTAGCGGTGGCTCGAGTGGAGGCAACCATGATGAATGGCTACGGTATTACCCTTCGGGTGGCTTAAGCCACCCTAACAGCGATTTAGGCCACCTTAACGTTTTCAATTATTACGGGAGCTATCGGTACCGGAAGCTAGATTTTTTTAGCTCAAAATGACGGCGACATTGTCTTCTTTTAGACACTATGTACACTATTAGGCGAGCCCAAGTTCCCGGTGAACAATTTTAGGAAGTATCCAAGAGGGTGCAACATTTAGTAAAATTTGAGCGATTTTCCCGGTTTTTGTATACCCATGCTACGTCAACCGAGATTTTGAGGGTCAAGATGACCTCGGATCAAACTTTTGGCAAAACACTGCAGAAAGAGCAGCTCGAGATCTTGACAACATGGGTCTCCAAATTTTGAAAGCGTCTTCGAGGAAGTCCCCGTGAGCTACTAATTAGCTTAAGATGGCTTAAGCCATCTTAAAGAAAATTGGGAAATACCCACCCTACTTCAACCGAGATTTTGAGGGTCAAGATGAACTCAGATCAAACTTTTGATAAGACACCGCAAAAAGAGCATCTCAAGATCTTGACGATAGGTCTCCAAATTTTGAAAGCACCGCCGAAGAAGCCCCCATGAGCCCTTTAAGTTAAGGTGGCTTAAGCCACCTTAAGCTGTGGGTAATAGGCATGAAAAAGGCTGAAGGGGCGGAGTGAGGCGATGAAACGTGAGAGATAATAATAATAATATAACATTTACGTTGAGAATAATGACAATGCCACAAGTCCGTTGTAATCCTGCAAGCAGGCAACTGAAGAACATAGCCTGGAGCCGGAATCATCCTCATAGCGCGCCCCGAAAGGCTCATCTAGGTCATGTCAACCTAGGAAACCGCGGCAAGGCAAAACTACGCCGAGCGCTAAAAGGTCGTGCCGGCGGAGAAGCAGAGAGGAGGTAGAGGTGGAGCGAGGCCGTCTATGATGGAAAAAAGGCGGAAGCGAGGCGGGGGAGAGGCGGTGGTGGAGGGTCGGGAAGGCGGGGTGGAGGGAGCGAAGTGTGGGGGTGGAGGGGGCGAGCTAAGGTAGGAGGGGGGAGGGGAGAAAGTGTTAATCAATTATTCATCTGAGAGAAACGTGAGAGATGCGGTAGCCGTGGGTGGCCAAGAAACGTGCGGGTCGTCGATACAGCAGCCGTGAGAGATCAAATAATTCCGGAAAGTCGTGTGGAGGATGGCGGCCAATACGGAACGGTGTGGGATCCAACCAGAAAACGTAAACCAGACCAATGTTAAATCCCGTAAGAACAAAATGTCCCAAAGCGCCTCGGCGAGCCGTAAATCAACCCATAAAATTTAGGCCATACCCGTGACTGCCGGCACTCTCACGCGCGGAGCGCCTCACTCCATCCCAGGCGTCCGAGCTTAGCCCGCACTCATAGTGGCAATCTCGCAGTGGCTAAATAAAGCGTAAGTGGGGCCAAACCTGTTAGATATATAGGTCTGCTGAATATTCATGGGGACACTGACTTTCACCCCCCTGTAAGGTGGGGTTGAGCAGCCTCACCTGTTTCACCCCTCGCCCCGAGGTGCCACGTAGGCAATCAGCATTCCACAGTTGGCGCTGATAATAAAACACTCACTGTATTTTATTATCTCGTCTTAGCCGTTTTGCCCGTTCCTGACTGTTTCCTGAAGCTGTGAATATATATATATATTATATAGTTATATATATTATATAGTTATATATATTATATACAACTTCATTAATTGTGAAACTCTTGAATAATGGTGAAGATGGGAACATATCGTCATTTCGATCAGAAATTCAATTGTGTCACAGGCATCGTTATGTATAATTAAAAATTAAATACGCATATATTGACCTTACGAAATATCACGAGTAATGCATATGCATTATGCTGTCATCATGTTCCATCATCGATAGTGCCATTCGTGCATCAGCTTGCACGTTTGCATGATGTATGCATGTTGGCCATGCATCCACAGGGCCTGCAATGCAATCGCAGGAGTCGAGCATTCGCGAAGAATTTTTCATGCGTACATACATCGATAATCTACCATGCCGTGCATGCATGATGTATAATCGATATCGAACATGTGCATATATGCATACTCGATTACATATAAGTATGCATATATTGGATATCGATTATATATCATGCGCCGCATCCAAAGATATTGCATGAGCATTACAATATTGATCATCTACCATGCGGGTGTATATATATACGAAGTTTATAAACTTCGTATAGATATATCCGTTATCCAACGGTCTCGCAGCGCCAGCGCTCCATCTGATACTGCATCCGCTGCGCATGGCGCACATGTATTTACAACCGTCGTCGCTAAACTTATGCACGTGGCAATTCGTGCAGACATTTCTGAGTTTATATGCATTGTGTGGACGCGCATACATGCTACAATTATAAAGATATGCAAGTGGCACAGCGTGCTTCCTTTTAATAATACATTTATATTTGCAGACGTCGTGCTCGCATGTCGCGATGCGATCTAGCGGGCTCCCTTCTACATCGTCTGCATGTCGAACACGCATGGTGCAATTGTGAAATACATCTGCCCACAACTCGCTTCCTGTATCGCAACTGTCGAGCTTGCATGTCGGTTGGGATGCATCCAACGGGATTTCTGCCATGCGGATGGGAGACGATGCATGGGTGTATACAATTTCAAATAAAATTTCAATTATGATCATCAAGCAAATATAAAAGCAAATGGAAATGCGCAGACATCCCGCACTGGAGGCATCGCGACAACGACATGCAAATGCGGCAGTTGCGATATGGAAACAAGTTATGAGCTCGTGCCTTATAATATCAGCTATCGATACATACTCCATGCATTGGCTAGGGATCGAAAGTCGTGATATGATATAAATTGTAAACGTGTACTGTACAGCTGAAGAGGCACCGAAAGCAATGATGATACATTCGATATTGACAATAATTTATATGCAATGCATCGTCATCTAGGTATTTTCGATACAACTTGGATTTTCCCAATTCCAATACTTTCAACGTTGACGCACATATGAAGCGTCGTAGAGCGGGTTTTGATACAATCACCACTAGTAATTAAATGGGAGATTTGCTGAAAAGAATTTGCGGTCGCGACGCGATAGATTTGATATGGTACCCCCATACACAGTAGATTTGATAAATTTCGTAACATACACCGTAGACTTGAATAATCTACTTACTTTAGGTATTCTTAAATATATATCACACTCCCTTCGTGAGATTATCGGCCTGTTCCACGTATTTTCGGGAACGGTGCTTAGCTATTTCCCGTATCTATTCGCATCTACGTATCTAGGCATCTTCGTATCTTCGGCCGCGCCGTATCTTCAACGCATCTCTATTTCAACGACTGCTTCAACGCATCTACCCACGCATCTAAATAGCGTTGATGCTGGAAATGACACCCTGACTAGTTCGTACAGTCAGGTGTCATATTCAGTGTGTCATCTTCGGTGATCAGCTTGTGTGACAAACTCAGTATATATGTCTATAATCTGAGTTTATCTTGGTTCGTTGTTTCACCGTCGGCAGCGTTCCCCCTCGTGCACTGCTGAGTTTCTAGCAGGTTATGGGACCACTTCACGCTTGCGTGTTGTGTATTTTAGCGTAGAATCTTATTTATTTTCATCATATCTTTCGGGAGAGTGTGTCCACACCTTGTGGCTCACTCAGATTCGGATTCTTCGCTCGAGCTTTGAACTCGCGGTTTGCGAGGGAATTAGACGGAGTGGTGCTCTACGGATTTTCTTGGGTTGTTTCCACACTTATTTTCGTTATATTCTATGGATTCTTCTCAGATTTCTTCGAGTGAAGAGCTCCTAGCTCTTTTGGATTCTATTGACACTGGTTTTGCGAGAGTCTCGACTCTCAAGAGGTCGCAGTTGATCTCTTTGTGCACTTCTATGAGCGAGGCTATTGCGCATTTCCGCTCACCGCAGATTTCTCAGCAGAGTTTGACCGCAGACCCGCCGATCATTTTGGAGATTATTGTTTCAGAGAGCACATCAGTTGGTGGTGCTATTTCCGATGATTTTGCGGGTTCCGCTATTTCTTTCTGTGAGACAGGCGTCGGAGATTCGCCAGCACTTTTGGCAAATAAATCAGTTTCCACTCAGATTACTTCCACTAGACCCTCACCTAGTATACCTAGGGTGAGAAGCGCGCGCGCACAGGCCCCTCCTGTGCGTCGTGAAGTTCATTACATTCACGCGCCCCAGGCTATGCTTGAGCCTCCCTCTGCGGACATCGAGGACCAGCGTTTTGAGCAGTATGACAGTAGTGAGGAGGATGAATCGGAGTACCCCCCTGGGTATTACGACGAATCGGACAGTTGTGAGGAAGTAGAGGAGGAGCAAGATGGCCACTTGGCCGCTCCGCATTTTTCGTCCGATCGATTGGAACAGGATGAAACCCTGGACACAGGTTTCCAGGGCGACTCTTATGGCGGAGTTTTAGAGCCCCCTGTTGGGGATGAATTTTTACCGCTGAATGATTTTTCAGTTGGCACTGTTTCCTATGTCAGAGATGCTATTCCTGAGAACGAAAATTTAGAGCATTACGAAGGGTACACCGCTGAAGAGTGGGCTGCCTGGGAGGCCGAAGCCCATGCATCTTTCGACACTGGTGGTGCTGGCTTTTATGATGAGTATGAATATTTTGAGAACTCAGCTTCCGATGATTACTCTGATGGGTCTTATTAATCCTTAAACAGACAGGCGGTGCTCCCTTTTACAATTCTCCACCACTTGCTGTAGTTTTGGACCGAAGAATGTTATTTTATTTCTCACCACTTGCGGGCAGCTTTTTCAAATTAAGACGAGCAATTTACAGGCAGGAGACCTTTGCAGTTCGCAGAATTACAAGCTAAACCGACAGGCAGACTTATTTTTACATTCTCCATCACATGCAGACAGGCGAGATCTGTGGGAGCACCCACCACTAGCTGGCAAGGACGCATTTTGACCGATCAGATTTTATTTTAGCGAGATCTCTGGCTTTAGCAAGTATCATATTTTTTTTGCTTAAGCTCTCATCGACCACTTGTGACTTTTCTAGCTTCTAGACTTAACAATCTTGCATCTTACACTGTAAGCCTAGTAGCTAGGGTGGTGTGTTGTCACAAGCTGTCCACCTCAGATGAGGTGGTGTGCTGGAAATGACACCCTGACTAGTTCGTACAGTCAGGTGTCATATTCAGTGTGTCATCTTCGGTGATCAGCTTGTGTGACAAACTCAGTATATATGTCTATAATCTGAGTTTATCTTGGTTCGTTGTTTCACCGTCGGCAGCGTCGTGCCGACTGCTGAATTATTTAGCAGTTGATATAAACCCTGAGTTGAGGGTTTCGGAATCAGAACGATAAGAAGCCTTGAATAAAACGGAGGTAAACATAAATACCTAACGGTTGTTGAAGGTCACTCAGCCTACCATAGGAAGTGACATGTGACAGATTTGAGTGTCAGTGTGTCACATCCAGCAGTTATAGTTATATAACTACAGTATATGAGTATAACCCTTATATCAGGGGATACATAACCCCTGGGGTTATATAACCCCACAACCCTGGTCAGTACCCTTAATTACCCCCTCAATTACGCCGATCGGAATACGCAAATGTCTGTTTGCAATTTGGTCTGCACAAAACCATGGTCGGTGTTGGGTGCAGGCAGCAGGGAGGGCCAAACTAGCGCAGGTTTCCTACGAATTTGTTGTTCCTCCTAGGCAACCTTTTACTCCCCTCGGTGTCATGGCTTTCTCGTTCAGTATCACTGCGACGAATGATGAAGCACGAGCGGGAGTGCTGAGCACTGCACACGGGCAGTTGCAGACACCAGGTTTGCTGTTGCATACAAGCAGAGGTTTACTGCCATTTATAACTAAGGATAATCTGGAGACACTACGCCCTGAGGCAGCGGCGCTGCAGATATGTGCAGCTCATTTGTATGCCCCGGCGCCTTCCTTGCGTTTTCACTCGTTTGGTCTCCGAAGGCCGTTTCCTTTCGACGCCTCTGCAAACACGAAGGGCAGCAACCTACTCAAACGTACTCTCACAAGTTTCATAGGCGGATTGAGCCGTTGTGACTACCTGGAGCTTAATCCGCCTTCGTGTGACGCGTCGCGAGTCATAATATGTCGATTCGGCTCCTGGACTCAGGAAAGTGAGCTGCAACTCCATGGCATTGGCCTAACTTTACCTATCGCTGGAACGGCTCAAGTCTAGATCGACTGTTCGTGTAAGATGCTTTTAGTTTAGCGGCTGCGGCCTCGGGTTCAGAGATGCCCTTTAATTATCTTTCGCGTCCCGTATCTGTGTAGGATATTTTTGCGATCGAGGTGTCTGCATAAAAGGTCCTCACGACATCATATCGCTCGTAGAGTAGCTTCCCTGGGTATGGATACCCCTGCCTGCGCGGCTCACGGATTAGGGTTTTGGGCACAGCATGGAATACCCCGGGCCGAAAGATCTTCAAGCTATGAGGCTCGGGGCCCACGGGTTGACCGGGCTGGACGACTACATGTTGCTTGCCAACCCTCGTGATCCAATTATGTTCTGCACGACGAACAAGCCCGAAAAGGCGGATCAGGGCCCCCAGCTCGTGACGCCCGGCGGCTTCCGCAAGGTGCGCCCGCTGCTGTGAAGCCATGGGGCAACGGAGCCGGCAGCAAAAAGGCGTTCCCTTTGATTTGAAGTATTTCAAGGATGGGGCGATGACCCTATTGTCGCGCTCCCTGTCGCGCCACTCCAGTAGGACCCCCTTGGAGGGCCCCAGGGGCGGCCTTTGTAGACTCTCCCCTTCCTTGGAACTCCGGCGACACCATAAAGCTGCACTTTTCCACGTTCTCAACGCACCGCCTCTTCCGGCCTCTGAATCAAGCTCCTACTCCGGCGGCCCGCACGCGCTGCCCAGAGAGAATATTTGGGGACGTTCTGTGCGTCGAGGAGGCAGGTGACTCCACAAACTTACATGGACACCATCGCTGCCTTGCAACCGGACGTGTTCATCACCTTGCCCGACGAGGTATGTCAGACACACCAGATGAGTATACGGACAGACGTGGGCATATCTCAAGGGTAGCCCATGATGGGATGGAAAGTAAAGACTTGATCTTGTGGAAGGGTATGAACTGAGAGAGTTTCAGGGCTTCGATCTCTGAACGCATGCCAGTCGACGGTGTCCAACCCCAGTATCTGCGGGTCTCGGGGGTCTCGCAGGTGGGTCTCGCGGGGGGGTCTCGCGGGGATTTATCTCGCAGGGGCTCTCTTGTTGGCGGTTTTTGGCAGTGTTTATCTCGGGGAGCATCTTATATGGGCGGTTTTACTTGAGATCTAGGAGATCTATCACCCGCGTTGTCTCGCAGTGTTTGTTCCGCAGGGTTTGGGTGCTGCGGCGCCGTTCAGAGAGGGGTCTCCCAGAGGCTGCGCCACGTCACTCCTGCAGCTGGCCGTGCGCAGGTTCCCGGAGGCTCCTCGCGTAAAAGGATCAAGCAGTCCGTCGATCGCACTCTCAAGGTGCCCCAGCAGCAATCAGAGCGGCGCTCGTCAGCTCTCTTTGACCCCCACCGCCCGCTTACGCCTTCTACAACGGTGCTCTGGGTTACCGCAGGATCTGCCTGTAGCTGCTGCTAGCGCTGCATTCCGACGTTTCAGCTCCGATATTTCCTAGCTCCCACCTTCAGGCGCAGCGGGCTTCGTGTGTAGAACATTTGCTTGGCGCGCTGATATCCCTACCGTCTTCGCTGCTTCCTGCCAAACATCGACTGCTGGCAGTGCTAGGCTCGGGCCACGGCTGGACGGAGGCGGGCGCACTGAGGCTCGATATGGTTTGCCCTGGTGTGCGAAGTGGGGCGAGGCCTGTGTCGAGCAGCACAAGCAGAAGCCGGTCGCAGAGGGTCGCGCAGCGGTGTTTGTAGCAGTCGCCGGTGGAGACCTGCCAATAGAACGGGAGCGGGCAGCAGAGGGCGCCGCCAAGCTGGCGCCGGATGGTTTTGCCCTCATCGGGTTTGGTGTCGGTAGGGCCCGTACCGACCCTGGGAGCGGCGTATCAGTCGCGTTCCAGGCGAGCGGCGTGCTTCCTGCCTGCTTCGTGGTAGGCTCAGCCACGGAAGGCGCGGGCGCACGGCACAACGTTGAGAAGCAATGTGGCCGCCCCTTGCTGCGTCGACCTCGTCTACCATCGCCTATGAACTCCACCTACCCTCCGCGTTTCCCAGTGCACCTGGCACTTGGCCTAGGAGTTCTTTGCCACCTGGCACTTAACCTAGGAGTGCTTTGCCACCTGGCACTTAAACCCAGGAGTTCTTTGCCACCTGGCACTTGGCCCAGGAGTTCTTAGCTACCTGGCACTTAGCCCAGGCCTTCTTTGCCACCTGACACCTGGCCCAGGCGTTCTTAGTCACCTGGCATACCTGAGGCCTTCTCAGCCTCCTCACACCTGCCCCAGGCATTCTCAGCCACCCCTCGGAAGTCTCCCGTTTCCAGCAAGGCGCCACGAGTGATGTGAACCATTGCCGTGGAGGTAGTGCCGCCGCCACCGGGGTTCCCGGGGGGCGCAGACGCTGCGTGGAGGGCTGGAGGGTGGCGCTGGAGCTGCGCGGCGCACTCTCCGGGTTTTGAGCTGCTGCCAACTTCGGCCCAGTCCCGCCCGGACTGTTGCACCTCCCATTGGCTTACGCAATGATGACGGGTTTTGAGCTGCTGCCAACTTCGGCCCAGTCCCGCCCGGACTGTTGCACCTCCCATTCTGTTGCACCTCCCATTGGCTTACG
>LGRX02003934.1:0-12344 GCA_001247695.2 Cymbomonas tetramitiformis | reverse complement strand
TGCTGATTGACTAAGGTACTAGGCCCGGTCGATCTTAAATTAAGATCTCCACTAGGCGCATCTGACGGTCGATGGGATTATTTATCTTGCCGACGTGGCGCACTCGAGAGATCCGAACATGAACATCGAGTCCGCCATTCCATTAATGATTTGACATTTCTCGAACCTCGCGTCTGCTATGCAATGTAAAAGCGAATCTATCTGATTTCCGAACATCGCGTCGGCCATGCGATGTTTAAATCATTTTCGCCATTACACTATCTGACCGTAGGATCATGTGCGCGACAATGCTTTGCTTTTTGCTTCCCAGCATGCCATGCCATAACGCGTGGGTGGCGTCGCGATAAATGTACGCGACTGCAGTGGCACTGTCATCGTTGGCGCCTGGCGATCGTGAGATCGAAAATTCGACTGCGTCGCCCGTTGGGATTCGCGCTTTGCTGCTGCTGCTGCTGCTGCTGCTGCTGCTGCTGCTGATTGACTAAGTAAGTAAGTAAGGTAATTTACTTGATGCCAAGACGATAAAGATCAGAGGTAATTTGGAATGGGTGAAGATTATAAAGGTCAGAGGTAGGTAAGTAAGGTAATTTGGTTTGGGTGAAGATTATAAAGGTCAGAGGTAGTAAGGTAAGGTAATTTGGTCCGTTTCCAAATCATAAGGAGCAGAGGTTAAGTAAGGTAATTTACTTCATGCCAAGACGATAAAGGTCAGAGGTCTAGGCGCTGTCGATCACAAATATGCGATCTCCACTAGGCGTCGATCTTTTTGGACAGCACGATTAATTACCATGCGATGTTAACATGGATATCGCCATTACATCATATGACCGCAGGATCAAGTGCGCGACAGTGCTTTGCTTTTTGCTTCCCAGCGTGCCATGCCATAACGCGTGGGTGGCGTCGTGGTACATACACGCGACTGTTGTGGCACTGTCATCGTTAGCGTCTGGCGATCGTGCGATGGAACATTCGACTGTATCACCCGTTGGGATTCGAGCTTTGTTGCTGCTGCTGCTGATTAAGGTGAGGTACTAGGCCCGGTCGATCTTAAATTAAGATCTCCACTAGGCGCATCTGACGGTGGATGGGAATATTTATCTTGCCGACGTGGCGCACTCGAGAGATCCGAACATGAACATCGAGTCTGCCATTCCATTAATGATTTGACATTTCTCGATCCTCGCGTCTGCTATGCAATGTAAAAGCGAATCTATCTGATTTCCGAACATCGCGTCGGCCACGCGATGTTTAAATCATTTTCGCCATTACATCATATGACCGCAGGATCATGTGCGCGACAGTGCTTTGCCTTTTGCTTTCCAGCATGCCATGCCATAACGCGTGGGTGGCATCGCGATAAATGTACGCGACTGCAGTGGCACTGTCATCGTTAGCGCCTGGCGATCGTGAGATGAAACATTCGACTGTATCGCCCGTTGGGATTCGAGCTTTGCTGCTGCTGCTGCTGCTGCTGCTGCTGCTGCTGATTGACTAAGGTAAGGTAAGGTAAGGTAATTTGGTTTGGTTGAAGATTATAAAGGTCAAAGGTATTTGGTTTGGGTGAAGATTATAAAGGTCAAAGGTAGGTAATTTGGTCCGGTTCGAAATCATAAGGAGCAGAGGTTTGAAGCTGTGTCCACAGGGTAATATATAAATGAAACTAAACTTCTTACATCTGTATATATATATAAATGGAGGCTTCATGCAAAAATCCATGTATATATAAACAAGTTTCAATTTATAGATGTGTAAAATATATATATGTGTGTCTTCAAAATTAGATATATCTTTCTACGCTCAGCCAATAGAATGTTGAGGATTTTGCATGAATTTCAGCTCGCACTGTTAAGGATTTTGCATGAATTTCAGATCGCACTGTTAAGGATTTTGCATGAATTCCAGATCGCACTGTTAAGGATTTTGCATGAATTTCAGTTCGCACTGTTAAGCCTTGCATGAATTTTGCGTGACCACATTTATTAGAAAGAGGGGGAATCTTCGATTTCATCTCCGATTTTTTCCCCAATATTATTATCATGCATTTATATTATTGCTTTATATTATTAGCCAGTTGCTGTGAGAGTGACACTCTTATGAGGGTCGGTTTCGTGTTTCGGGTTTCGTGTTTCGTGTGTCGTGTCGATGTCGTGTCGTGTTTCGTGTTTCGTGTTCCGTGACAAACCACGGTTTCGAACTCAACCACGATTTTCATGGTTGAACTGAGAACTCGACAAAGCACAAACCGTGGTCGAGTGTCACGAGTTCAACCACCAATACTGCACAGTACTGTACAGCTTTTGCATTTTCAACTCCTCGTCATTCTGAGGTGCCGATTTGGCGAGGACCGCGACTGAATTTCCACGCTCGCGCGAGGACATCGCGCGAGGAACTCCTCGTTGGTTTTGGGAAAACTGACGAGGAGTGAGAATTTCGCATTTTGCATTTTCAAAATCCACTCCTCGGGAGACACTCGATGACGAATGCCACGTCGGAAAATTCGCTGCCACATCGATACTCACAGATTTATACTCTGTTTCGAAATCGTTGCGGAACTGTAAGGTTCTAGGTTTGGTGAAGAAAAAAAGGCCGTTGAGAAGACAAAAGGAAACAGTTAAGTTCCACTATTTCGTAACAAGGTTAGGGATCGGTTGGAGCGAGGCTTATCGATCGATTTCGATTATTTCATATTACCAATCGATCAATTTTGATGTTTTCTTGAGTCCGATCGATCGATATTGATTGTTTTAGACTCATAATCGACCGATTCTGAGTATTCTCCCTCGTAATCGATCGATTCCGATTTCTTTTACTCGTAATCGATCGATTCCGATTTTGATAGCAACGTTTCGATATATTGATATATCGATGTAATCGATATCTAAATTATATGATCACCTCCACGAGCATAAATAATGCCCTAAAAGCAAGTATTACAAGTATTTCCCCCTATAAATTCACAGACTTGTGATGGTACAAGTCTATTTTGAATAATATCAAAATCTTATTTGCAATCCTTACTTACCAAGCAGGAAGGCGACGGTTGCTTTCGTTTGACGACGCCCTGGCCATGGCCATGGGCGACTAGGGTCACTCCAAAGCGACTCTTCATTTTCGTCGTGCCTCGTTCGCGCTTTCCCATCGTTCACGCAGAATTCGCAAGTAGACATATGGCAAGAGTTTGTCGTGTGGCTGGAATTCAATTGGAATGGCAATTCCGAAACGAAATGTTGGCCACGAATGGCCACGCAATTTCGAAACGAATTGTGCCCAAAGCCTTGGTCATCATGACGGCCACGAGCGAGTTGTCCTTGGCCGATCGGCAATTGAAGGTGCTTCATCGATCCGGGGACACAATTATACCCGACAGCGTTATAAGCCAAGCAATGGGATCCTAGGAGTATCCTAGGTTGGGTAGTTTTGTAAATAGCGTATTCCATAATCGATAATCGAAATCCATGTCCATTATGGAATTTCAATTTCAAAATTGATTAATACTGATTTTATTTTATTGGTCATCGATCGATTCTGATTTTTTCAGGCACATGATCGATCGATTCCGATCCCCCCCCTTCGTAATCGATCGATTCTGATTTTTTCGCTCGGTAATCGATCGATTGTGATATTCCGATAAATCGATTTATCAGAATATCGGACCAACCGATCCCTAACCTTGTTTCGTAATGTCGAACATTTTTCAGTCGGCAATTTTTCGTTTGATGTTAGCATTTTTGAGCGCTGTACTTGCTTGCGTTGTACTCAGCTCAGATGTCCCCGAATCTTCAGCGCGAGGTGCTCTCAAAGGCGTGAATCAGCAACGCACGCGCGATGAACGACCAAGCGAACATAGCACGCCTAGCGTTGGCGTGGATGTTGAGCATGAGTTTTTGGACGACGATTATTGGCTACTATCCCATGGTCCTTGTGGGAGGACCATAATCGATTATGGTCCTCCCACAAGGACCAATGTTGCAAGAATTTAATTGGGCATTGGTTCGGATCTAGAAGGCGCGCCCAATGATTTTTAGTATCAATGGGACATATATTAATTACTTCGATGCTTGGTCCGGCCTGGATCCACCCAATATATCCATGGCGTTCGCATTTGCGACAAGCACCCTCAACTTTTTCAGATTGCATTTTTTTGAAAATTCAAAAAGGCACAAAAAGATACGATATCTTCAATAATTTTTTGGGAATAGTATGTGCAGGCTACACCTGCGTCCATGCGATCATATCGATCTTATACACATGTCCCCATCATATTTGGGTCATACGTCATGTTGGAGTGCATATATTGGCCATCTCTAATGCGTATTAACAACCGTACACCTTTTTAGTCGTTTTTTTAGCCGGAATGGGATAATCGGTGCAAACATGACCCATTATCCACGATGCCCGCTAGAGTGCATTCACAATGTGGTAGGAGCGTATGGTGCTTAAACTTACGAAGTATATCCATAAAATTATTTTTTGAAAGCCCAACATAAGCCATATGGGCAAATATGTGAGCGATGTGCATTCGTTAGCTTGACGCGAAGTGAAAATTAGAAGTGCAAAAATCACAAAATCCTTATTTCACTCGGGAGTGATCACCCGCCACGGTAAACGAGAGCTCAGATGGCGACTAGAGTGTGGACTATCCAACTAAGTTTTCATAGTTGGTCATAAACCCAAGGTGTGCGACCATGAGCGGCCAACACCGCGCACCATGCAACCGCTAGGACGCTTAAAGACTATGGTCCTTGTGGGAGGACCATTTTTTTTTCGACGATTTCGAAAAAAAAACATATCAAAAGCGCACCCTTTAAGCACGCCCCTCTAGCACACGCGTGGGCGATCCGGTAGGGGAAATTATTCAATTGACTCATAAATATGATGCCAAAAGCACGTATACGCCTCAACGATCCATGCGGCACTCATAATAGTCATGATCGCGCGTTGGTCCTTGTGGAAGGACCATGAATTTGGATAGTAGCCATTATCGCGCTCATTTCGAAGGCGAAGGGCACTTAAGTGATGATTATGACGATGAGTCTTTGGAAGACAACTCCTATAACGCGCAACGCGACGATGAGGAGGACAGTGACAGTGAGGAGGAGGACATAGAAATCTTCTTGTTACTTAACCTTCTTTCAGAATCTAAAAATACCGGTCCGATTCAAGCAGAGTTACAACAAATGCTCGCGTTGGCAGGGTATACATCTACTATGGGCATCTCCCAGGAGATGCCCATAGTAGCACGGCGGCATGAATGTTGGCCAACGACGCAGGGTCGATATTTTGATTCCCTGAGTTCAAAAGGCCTGATAATTGTTGCACGTTTTCCATATCTGCGTCGACTCTGTCCCGTATCTGCTGTGCCCGGCCGGTTTGTTTAATTCTCCAGCATGCAAACTTGTTCAAACGTTGAAAATAATTAATTGGCGTATACTCTACTTTGAATTTCACTCCACGTGGCCCATTTTGACTTGCTAACTGACGAGGAGTTTTTGGCCCGTCTCCTAAAAAGGAGCCTCACGAAAAACACCTCGTCAGTCGTCTGCGCTCGACGTCGCATTTCATCGAATTCGATGTATTACGTCACTTTTAACGAGGAGTATTTATACAAAATGCAAACGCAACGCGCGACGGAAACTCCTCGTCAATTTGGCCGAATCTGACGAGGAAATGAAAATGCAAAAACTGTAATGGCTATTCTCCCGAAGTCCGGGACCTAGAACCCCTCTAGGTCCTCCCACAAGGACCTGCGCGATATATTTTTTTTCAGTGTCCAAAGAGCTTTCGGGGGGTCGGCATCCCGGAATATATTCCACACGGGACCGAAAGTAAATGCTGTGATGATTGGTTCGACCAGAATTCGCTTTACATACTCATAGCTAATGCATTTTACAGTTTTGAAAGTTTCGTGAACAAATCGCAAAATGGAGTTGCGGTATCTTCCAAAAATATTTACCAACAGTATATCGATCCCATGCCGCCATGGATAATAGATGAGAATACAAGAAAAACAGGAAATAATAACGACAAGCGTAAAAGCAAAAACGATATACTGTTGTAGGAATACGGATATATACGTGCTGCTGTCGGAGTTATTTTTCTCTAAGTCTAAAGTGGAAACGGTACCCTACAAATTTAGAACCTTGTGTTTACCTTGTGTTTACCTTGTGTTTCGAGCCAAGTAGGGCCCTACTTGGGCAATGTCGGCAGTAAAATGGCAAAACCGGCCCAAATCGGGTGAAATGAAGTTTCCGATAGTTTGTTTTTTATTGTAGATATCGATGGTTTGGGTCGATGTAAGACATACGGAGCGAAGTTTTGGGTGGAATGGCTTTGGTAACCTCACTTTTTGAGGCCTCAAAGTTGTGCTACTCGGTACCTGCCCTGTACTTGGGGCTGTACCTGGGCTGTACTTGAAAACATTGGAAAAAGATAATTTCAGAATCTGTTTTTTTGGGCTATTACGCTTATTTAGTCCTTACTATGGACAGTCTCCAAAGATTTAACTGAAAAAACATTTTACACTTCCTGTTACAGCACCTCAAAGTTAGGTCAGTATGGGCATTGGGTAGGTAAGGGGTAAGTAGGGGGCAATACCTACCCTGTACCTGGGCTGTACCTGGGCTGTACCTGGGCTGTACTTGAAAACATTGGAAAAAAATATTTTCAGAATCTGTTTTTTGGGGCTATTACGCTTATTTAGTCCTTACTATGGACAGTCTCCAAAGATTTAACTGAAAAAACATTTTACACTTCCTGTTACAGCACCTCAAAGTTAGGTCAGTATGGGCATTGGGTAGGTAGGGGGTAAGTAGGGGGCAATACCTACCCTGTACCTGGGCTGTACCTGGGCTGTACTTGAAAACATTGGGGAAAAAATATTTTTAGAATCTGTTTTTTTTTGGGCTATTACGCTTATTTAGTCCTTACTATGGACAGTCTCCAAAGATGTACATGGCAATGTCTGATCCTCAGTACTTGAGTATAGATGCATGATAGGTAGGGCCCTACTTACCCTTGTTTATGTCTAAACATGGCCATACTTACCCTGTACTTGAGTATAGATACATGATAGGTAGGGCCCTACTTACCCTTGTTTATGTATAAACATGGCCATACCAGACTAGTACTTGAGTATAGATACATGATAGGTAGGGCCCTACTTACCCTTGTTTATGTATAAGCATGGCCTTACCTGACTAGTACTTGAGTATAGATACATGATAGGTAGGGCCCTACTTACCCTTGTTTATGTATAAACATGGCCTTACCTGACTAGTACCTGAGTATAGATACATGATAGGTAGGGCCCTACTTACCCTTGTTTATGTATAAACATGGCCATTTCCGATCAGTACCTGAGCATAGATACATGATAGGTAGGGCCATACTTACCCTTGTTTATGTATATACACAAACTGATGCTATCTATTTACACTACACAAATGCCATGTCGTACTGCAGGCCTAAGTACGTAGCAAGCTCGTCCTCGCTAGGATTTTCATCCTGGACATTCTGCTTGAAGAAATCTGCTCGAGGGTCAAGAACCACCGCAGTTTGCATGCAAGGATGCTTCACAATTACTACTTGCGACGCGATCTGATCTGCGAGCATGAATGGCTCTTTGGTATCGAACACGGTGTCAGGGTTCTCGGGGTCATCGCAAAAGAAACAGCCAGTGACGTTGTCCGGGCCAACTATGGAGTTCATCCGGTTATACATGGCGATCTTCGCTTTTTGCTGGATTTGACACTGTGACACTCAAAACTGTCACATGTCACTTCCTATGGTAGGCTGGGTGACCGTCACCAGTAGACGGGAAACACCCGTTAGGTATTTATGTATGCCTCTGATTTATCTATCTCACTTCATGATTTCATTGGGAGCACGGGGGTTGCATTGGTGCCCGACGAGCCGGCCCCGAGCATGAATTTGCTCTCCGTGGTTGAGGGGCCGGGACGCGAGATGGACTACAAGCCCGCGACTTACGCCACGAGCGACGATGGCGACGAGGTCGACTCGGTGGCACTGCCGCGGCCGCGGTACGGCTGCGGGAACGGCGTGAGCAAGGCAGGTAGGGCCCTACCCGGTCATGCCGTCGCGTTCAATGTCAGTGAAGGTGGCGCGTGCCGGATGATTGTCGTATTCTTCCGTCAGAATGATTCCATCCCAAAAGAGTTCCTCAACTAAATCTATAAACCCATTCGTGGGATTGGCATCCCATTCGAGGACACGTTGCCTCTTGAAGGCATCGTCCGCACGCGGCGGCGTCGTCAACCCATCGCCCTCACCCGGAGAATTTGGCAAGCGATATGCAACAGTGGCTCTTTTCGCGGGATTGACCCTCCGTCTCTCCTCCGGAATCCCACCTTGCGCCAATCTCTGTGCGCGGGATGTCATCGCCTATTGTGCCTGCAAACCGCTTTTGCCCACGCACGTAACCTGCTGTACCATCATAAGTATGGCGTAAACATGGCCCTACCTAAACAGTTTCAACAGCCGAGATGGTGAAACACGGCCTTGTTAGCCTTGTTTTACTGCCAACATTGGGCAAGACGTACATAAAACGGACCATGTTTGATCTGTGTTTAAAAACACGTGGCAAACTTGGCCATTTTTGGGCAATGTTGGCAGTAAAACAAGGCAAACCACGTTGTGTTGCGCCGCGGAAGATGTTTACCTTGTACCTGAGTAGAATTGCCCTGGTATGGCCCGGTTCGAACAGCATTCACGCGAACACAAGGTAGACATCTTCCGCGGCGCAAAATCAATGCCCCAAATGCAAAACCCAATGGGGAAACGACCCAAACATGGTCATGTCTAGACCATACCTTAGGGTGCAGGCGGGCGTGCCAAAAAAATTGGTCATTTTGGTGAAAAAACAAGTTGAGCTCAAAAGAAAGGGGCTTGCTCGCAAAGTACGATGGTGAAAACGGCTTGCTCAAATATTCTATGGGCCATTCAGGAATGGTCCAGAAGTGGGGAACCCTTGAAAAAAATATGCACAAAAGAAAGCGCAACAGAAAAAACATGGGTCCCATGACCCGGAATCGCCACTCGCGCAGGTTCAGATCGCCGACCGTTCGCGGACAGGTTCAGACCGTTCAGATCGCGGCGTTCGAAAATCGAGAGTCTTCAGTTTATCCCAGAAGATGCCAGGCGATTACACATTACTCGAGTGATGACACAAAAGACAACGTCGCGCGTACGATCGGGTGAGAGACACGGCATCGATAGCTCGATATCTGATAGCACGTTGACATGCGACATTGCGATAGCCGATGGCAGAGGTGACCGCGTGTCACCGTACAGTAGACGTCATGTCATGTCACCATACTTGTACAGTGCACAGTTCGAGTTGTCAGTCACGGTACTTGTAAACGTTGGAGTTCGAAATTCCTCCTCTTCTCGTTGACCATCTGTACAGTGCAGTGCCTGTCTGCACTGTACAAAATTCTGCTTGCGCTTTTGCTTTTGTTTCCATGCGTTGCTTCTGAATTCAGTCTTGCTTTTTCATATTTTCTCCTGCGTGCAAGTACTAGTGCCGTAGTGTTTTTTACGCGCAGATGTAGTTAGATCTGCGCGTATTGAACGTTTACATGGGGTGAACGGGAGATTTTTCCCGCTAGTCCTTTGGACTAGATTTGGTTGGTTCGAATCCAACTCACCCCCTCTAAACTTTCACTCTCCTTAACTTTCTTCTTATTTTTTTCCCCTTTTTTCCCTCGTTACTAACCTCTTTTTCGTTGGCGCTATTTTTCAGATTGACTCGTGAGTTGGACCGGCGAAAACGCGATTCAACCCACGAACGACTCCATCGCCTTCGACTTCTATTCTCCTTTGACCCCTTGTCTTTGAATTGTTTTCGTTTGCGTGCTTGTTTTTTTTTCCAGATTTACTAACGATTGGTTCCTTGTCCTTTGATATAGGATGGCTGAAAATTTATGAGGAGCAAGGCACGTGCTCATCAACGACGCCAACACTCGCGTTGTAGATTGTAGATAGGCTTATTGTTTGTATTTTACGAAATAGTTTTCAAGTAGGATTTGAAATAGTAATGTAGTGAATATTTAGGGAGTAGATTAGAAAATATAGTACTTACGCGATATTGGTTTGTATTAACTGTATTGCATAATGTATTCATTTGTGCGTTAGAACCCATGCTTGTTTGCATTCGTGTGTCCTATCGTATTGAGCATGTAGTTACGTAGCGAGTAAAAAATAGTTTCGAATAGCAATTGCTATTGCCTTGTCGCATTTTCACATATCACATGCATACTTTTCAAAGCACGAAAGCATCAACTAGGAAGTATAGTGCATCCCAACTTGCGGTATGCATACTAAGTTTCAATATGTTGTGCATGCAACATATTGAAACTTAGTATGCAACGCATACATAGCATATCCAATATGTGTGTGTTAAAGCATATCATTAATATGTGTTTGTTCACAATGTATCTCGCACCTCACAATGCATATGCCTTCGCATCAAGCTTCCCCCGATATGAATACTCGCGACGTTCGCGTTTGACTGCTTGTGTAGTTATGGCATAGTTAGTATGCGCCCTAACACACTAAAGCTATGCTAAAACCAACGTTAGTATGCCTTTACTATGAACGATGGAATCGCCGGAATGAGACTGGCCCCAGTCTCATTCCAGTCTCATTTTTTTGGGGTCATTTTTTTTGTGGAATTTACACACATTTGATGCACTTAAACAAAAAATAACATTGTCGAATGCAAATTTTGAGAAATTTGATGTTTTTTCGACGATTTAGTGTGTTTTTCTGCCACGCGAACTCAGAAAAATCACCAAAAATACGATTCTCGACGAAAAATCCCCAAAACTTTTTCAAGTATGAATTTCCAATATACTTTACATATGCTTGATGCATAACAATAAGAACTCCTTGGAAAACAACGGATTTTTTCAATTTCGACCACCCTAAGATGGGGAAATATCATTACGGGGCCAGTCGTATGGGAAATAACCCTGGAAATTGGGTGGTAAACTATATTGCAGGAGTTTAAAGCACAGTTGTTACGTTATTTTGACGGGTTTGAACTTGGTTACAAGTCCACGATCGCAAGTTGCACACAGGAATAGTTGGATGCATAATTTTGGTGACCGTTTTGGTCATTTTACCCCTCAAACCCTGAAAACCCTGAGCGCTGGAACTGTCCATGTGAAGTTAAGCAACATAATCAAGAGTTACACGGCGCGTTGTCACCGTTTCGAGTTTGTATTTCCTTATATCATACAAAGAAACCGCTCTAGCGAGCTGGGATTGAAACAGTATACACATGGTAGGAAGATCTGTAAAAAGAAGGACGCCATGTTCAGGGTAAACAAACTTGTAAAACAGATTCTACTCAGAGAACAGGTTGTCGGCAATAGTCTTTAAAAGCTCTTCCTTTTCAGGACCTGAAGGCATACCGCCCTCGGGCGGACAGATGCGCTCATCCCAGCAAGTCAGCATTTCCGCAGGGTTGAAGGGATGCCACGCCCTGTGCCGAACTCCTCCGCGCCTGAAAGCGTCTGCGGTAAACAGCAAGTCCGTGTTCTTGAAAGTGCGCAGCTTGCGCTTGGAGCCCGGCATAAGGTTCGCAGCGCGTGGAATCCAGAACTGCCAGTGTACCAAACGTTTCTCCGAATCCAAGTCCAAGACCTCAACATAGTGCATGGGAAGTGAAACCTTCCCACGTGCAAGTGGAACCGTAAACCAGCACTCGTCGGCGGGGTTGTTTTCACCTGCAGCGGTGACAGCAAACGTTTTTGGAACTGCAGTTATCATTTCGAAGGTGTAGTCTGCCGGGAGGAAACGAGCCACAGCACGTTGCGCCAACGGCATGTCGTCCTCGTCTGACGAGTCCGACTTCACAGAAACTGCTGGAGCAGTTACGGGCCTTGCTGCTCGCTCAAGTAAAGGCATGTCGTCATACGAGTCCGACTCACTCTTCTCGGGCGATTCCTGAAATAGACAGCGGCCATTGTTGGCAGAACGTGTCCTGGCCTTCCGATGAGGAGGGGAAAAGGTGGGAGACGCTGTCGTAGGGGGAGAACCTCGTGGTCGTTTAGGATCACCTGCTTCCGCCTGCCCAACTTTGCGAGTCTTGACATTGTCTTGGACAGGGGAGGAAGGAGGGGACGATGGGTATACAAGCTTAATGCCAGCGGCAGCATTAGCGCGCATGCCGGCACCTCTCCCAACTGCAGCTTGACTGTCGGGGCCAGTTGATCTCCCCCCACGTCCTTTGCCTCGACCTTTCCCTGCACCTGCTTCAGCAACTGCAGCTTGACTGTCGGGGCCAGTTGTTCTCCCCCCACGTCCCTTGCCTCGACCTT
>LGRX02003933.1:0-63061 GCA_001247695.2 Cymbomonas tetramitiformis | reverse complement strand
GGGAATGTTGGCGACCACCAAGAGGGCAGTCGCGGTAGAAGTGGAAAAGATCCTTACCAGTCTTCTTGCAGCGGGTACACAGCGGCTTCGCCCGCTGCTCGTCACGATCGTAGCCCACTGCCGGTGGGGATTGGACCCCCATGCGGAAGGCCCTCTGCGACTGCCCGCGCTGCTGCTGCTGCCGGCGCTGGCCGTGCTGCCGCTGCGGCGGGTCCTGCTGCCGCTGCACCACCGGCGGAGCCGCCGCGTACCTTTGCTGAACCAGCGCGGTCAGCTCCTTAATTTTATCCTTAATTTTGTCCAGCAGCGCCTGGTGCTCGCTGCTGGTGAGCATGGCCGACGTGCCACCACCTGCGGGCTTAGCCAGCAAGGCCTTCCCGACGTCCGTCTGCGGCCATGCCTGGTAAATCTCCATAACCAGAGAGCGCAGAGCACCGAGGGAAACCGCCGCGAGATCGGCTACCATGGGGTACCGCACCTTGACCGCGGCGTAGAACACCGGGTCAAGCCGGCTGTACAGGCTGAGCTTCCTGGTGGCCTCGGTGGGTGCCCAGTCGGCTGCCTTGTTATCCCGCACCAAACGTTGTTCCCGAGCCAAGATCGGCTGCGGGTCAACGTTTGCGGGATAACTCAGCGCGGCGTGCTCCTGCTGGAAGGACTCCCTCAGCGCTACAGGTACGCTGCGCTTGACGATGTCCACCAGCGCTCGCCGTCCATCTCGGTCGGCAGACGCGTCGGTACCCGTAAGCCAGACGTGGGCGTTGATGTGCTTCTCGATGATAAGCGCAAGTACGTCGTAGAGCAGGGCGTTCACCTTGCCCACCACCAGAGCCTGGGGGTCGTCAAGGTCGAACGAGGCCAGCTCCAACCCGGCAGACTCGAACTCCGTACGCAGCTGAACCACCCCATCGGAGAGGAGGTTCGCGTCGGCCGTGCCGCTGAAGAAGTGCTTCTTGTCGCCAAGGATATCCTCGCGGATACCCTTGGCCCATGTCCGATGCAGCCGTCCTTTGTAGATCTCGTCCACAAGCTTGGACTGCTCCTGGAGATACTTCCTCGTCGCAACGTCGGCGTCGGTGTTGGAAGCAGGGTCGGGGTTCGTAACAGCCGGTGATCTAGCCGTCGGTGTGTTGCGAACCGCGTCAGTTAGCCTCAACGAGGCGTCGATGCCGGAGTCCCTCGTGAGGGACCTCTTCGCACGTGTGTGAACAACCATAATTCTGAAAGCCTGATGGGAGGTGGTACGCTGGGGCGCGTAAGGGTAATGGCGTGAGGAAAATGCGACGTCACAGTCACGTAAGGAGCGGGGAAGCCATGCGAGCGAGGGGCACTGGAAGACGTCATCGAGGTCGAAGGTGCTGCAGACACCAGCCCAAGAAGCGGTAGCATGCTGGGCCAAGGCAAGAACTATACCGTAAAAGGACATTGCGCCAACGAAGCCCGGTCCAGGTCGAATCCCCATAGCGGCGGCTCAAAGACGCACTTATAAACTGCTCATCTCAAATTTCCCACTCGTACCCAAACGCGCCGTTGCGCACCACCTCTCAAAGCGGCTGTTTTAGCCAATCATGGCCAAATTAGCTGTGGAATATAGCGTGGAATGGGTCCACGACCTACTGGAATATCCCGGTTCACGGATATCAGACAGTCCTGGAACCAATATAGATAAACTCGTATAGGAAATAAACCCTAAGCTAGATAATTTATACCCGGAACGGTCACGGAGTCGGAACGGTCTCGAGACTAGCTACCTTTGACACTCGGTGTGTCACAGCATAGGCTTACGCATCAGTCACGGTCCAGTGTTGGCTACCTAGGAATCTGTCATAGGGGCCTGCACCGGGACTCCCGGTCAGGGCTGCCTATACAGATTTCAGCAATATATATGCAGAGTTGATCGCCTGAATATAAATTTGTATTGGAGAGCTAGTGCTTGTCGCTATTACGTTCTCCATCACTATTGTTTCTTCTTGCCCGCTCACGAATGGGAGGCCTCTTGGGGGTTTTATAAAAAGAGGCATAAAATGCCTATATTTTTGGCCGAAGTTTGGCCGGCTCATATTTTTGTGCGGCCCGGGGGCGAAAGCCCCTTCGGCCCGCTTTCGGCCCGGAGCGAGCTTCTGCGGCCCCGGGCCGGCCTGCCACGGTAAGACTTCTACCCTGGCACGGCGGCGTGCCGCCCCAGCAGCGTTGAGCTGCAGCCCTTGGCGGCGTGCTGCTCCAGCCAGCAGCGCTGAGCTGCAACCCTTGGCGGCGTGCTGCCCCAGCAGCGCTGAGCTGCAGCCCTTGGCGGCGTGCCGCCTCAGCAGCGCTGAGCTGAAGCCCTTGGCGGCGTGCCGCCTCAGCAGCGCTGAGCTGAAGCCCTTGGCGGCGTGCTGCCCCAGCAGCGCTGAGCTGCAGACCACGGCGGCGTGCTGTCCCAGCAGCGCTGAGCTGCAGCCCACGGCGACGTGCCGCTCCAGCAGCGCTGAGCTGCAGCCCTTGACGGCGTGGCTGCCGCCCCAGCAGCGCTGATCGTTGCCCCAGGAGGCGTCTGTCGATGTAGAAACACTCGCAGCTGGCTCCAGCCAGGGGTGTCGGCGGCGGGCTCCTTCCCTTCGCGTCTGCATGCCTCTGCGTCCCGGTCGTGCGTGGACCTCGGCGTCGCTGTCGTCGTTGGGCGCGTACTTCGCTATCGGCTCGTCTTCGTCACACTCGAATGTTGGGACGTATGTCTGGAGCATGTCCATCTACACGTAGACTCCAGCAAGGTTCTCCTCGTCCTCAGAGTTCTCCTCGTCCTCATAGCACGCCGTGTGGCCTTCGATCTCCTCCTGATGAGCTTGATGCCAAGCAAGAGCTCTCGCCCACTCCTCCTGCGACGGGGTGTTCTCCGCTGGAGGTCCCCGACTCTCCGCGTCGTCAAAGCTAACTATACTTACTTTTGCTGCCCATTATATCAACATCTGCACAACATCAAACCCAAAATGTCAATAAATGGTATTTCCAGCGACAAAATACGCAAGACACCGCAGTGTAACTTTAGTGATTGTGTAGCTGCAAGGAGGTCATCGCCGCAACAGCTTCAAACGATAGAATCAGCGAAGAAAGCACATCAGCATTAATAAACACACAGATCGTCAGTGGCAGGTGAGAGTGAACCCGGCACGGCCAATCTGCGACAGAGGCAATTTGGCGAGCCGCATCGATTACTACTACCGGGACAAAAACGGAGAATCCGACAAAGGAACATAACAAAGAGTGGGTATTTATTTGGGAATAGAAACGTAGTCGCTCGGGGAATAGGGGACTTTTGCATTCTGGCGAATAAATTTTCTGTGCATGAGACACACGACAACCGGGCGGGCGCGGGCCGACACGAGTGTCGCTGTCGGACAGTATGGCTATCGCTGTCGCTCGGCTGGAGGTGCAACATTTGACGTCTGTGCAGCGCTTAAGTATGTGAAAAGCGCTTCTCGCACGCATACCCCCTTCTCTTATTCATTGAAATTCATTATGCAAACGATTTTTTTGCTTTTAGTAAAACAATTTGTTAGGTTTTAGGGTTATGACGGGGCTATGACAACCCTACAAAACCCTGATAACCCTAAATATGGATCCCCCCGGTGTGTCTAGCCTTGTAGCATTTGTGCTACATCGTATTGTCGCATCACCGGTATATAGTATTTTGGATATTCTTAGTCGTAAAAACTTGAAGCCATCGATAAATCATCTTAAATACAATATTACTAACCGATTGGAAGCATTTTCAGGTGTAGGATTATCGCGATATAGTGCACATGCATCATCGATGTGCGCGTGGGTTGGTGATATCGAGCACCTCTGCCTACGAACAATGTCGTCGCCCGATATCACCCGAGGGGGGCTCCGACCTTCGGTCTGGATATATCATTAATATACACTTGTAATTTTGAGCATTTCGATTTTTGGGGTATTCACGATATAACACATACAGTTGGAACAGCTGAATGTGTAAAACCTCCCTTGGATGGGGCTCAACTCAACACCTAAGTGCACGAACACGCACCTCCTAAGTGTACAATATTATTGAAAATCTCACTTCCCCGAGGGGAGCTCCAACCTCCGGTATGGCTATATTATAGGAAGAGTCATATTTTCTTTTTAGTTCCCCTTGTACACAGGCTCCCGGCACATGGTGCTTGTTTCCCGAGATCGGACACTTAACTGCTTTAAGGTTTAGGGTTGTTGCCTGCCTGCTTACGCTATCCGGGGTGGTGTGTTTGAATCGGCTAGCAGTCTGTCAGATGGGCTCTGTCAGCCTTAGCTAGTACGAGTTTTTTTTTTTTACTTCTCCTATCGGAGACGTGGTGTTAGTAGGTGCACGGCGGTCAAGCCTGCCCCTTTACCGATCCCTAACTGCTATTATCAGGTCCACCGAGTGCTCTAGAGGCTTTATCCCCGCTACTAGCTGGCTAATGCCAAGAAGCAGCACCCTTTTGCAGCCATTCCTCATAACGGGAGGCTGCAGGATGAGGGCCTACCCCAGAGGGTCAGAGATGTGCCTAGTTCAGCATACACCTAGGTAAAACGGTGGATGCAAGAACCCCTGACTAGTGGTGCACTATCAACTACATGCACCCAGCCAGCGAAGTTCAACTAGGATGCCTATCCGAAGATAAAGGCAGGTCTAAGAGCCACTGTGGCTCACAACCTATCTCTCGTGTTTGCACCATCATGCGAACAAGCAAATACAGTTAGGGTTTTAGCAGATATTGTGGAGTCTAGTGGAGACTTGCCAAGTCTAATGACCACGCCGCTGCCGCCGCTGAAAACCCCCCGGATGCGTCGTGGTGTGGGGGACGAAAAGCGGTTGCCGGCTCTGTCGTGCCTGTCCCGCCAGGTTGCCAAAATCGTCGGCCGCTGACTCGCTCCCAGCAGGTCCTGCACAATGCGCGCTGAGTGAAGGCGCACAAGGGAAATGAAGCTGGCGGAGTTCCGGCTGTCAGACGTGCTGGTCATAGACCTCCATGTCCAAGCTGTCCGCCTCATGCCAGGGGTCCTCATATCCGAGGTCGGCGATGTCCTCGTCCTGCGAGGCCCCCTGCTCAGCTGCTTTCCCCTTTTTGCTCGTTCTCGGTGGGCTAGGCGGCACCGATGCCGGTTTACCACTACGTTTCTCACCAGGAGAAGGCGGTGTGCCAGACGGTGCGCGCTGAACGATGTCCGAGAACGTTGACGTGTTTACCGCTGCACCACAGGATGGCGGCGCGGTTTGCGTGAAGTCTCTAGACTCCACTGTTCCAGAGGCGTTACCAAAGGTGAAAAATGCACCTGGCACGACTGTGGGCGGAATGGAAGGAGTCGTGAAAAACCCCGTCGACGCTGACGGATCCCTCCGCTCAGCGCGCTCCTTCGCGTTCTGTCGCTGCGTAGTTCTCCTGAGGGTCCTGACGCTTGGCCCCTGCGATGAGGCGGTGCCACGCGTGGATGAAGAAGGCGGAAACGTCGATGTAGTCGCCAAGCCCGGTGCTGTCGTGCTAGCCCGCTCAAATGCGGGAAGGGACACCGTTGCCGCTGCTGCAACTGCTCGAGTCGCGTGCAGAGCCAGCTGCGTTAGGCTCTGTTGCGGCGTAAGCGCGATGGACTCGTCGTCGCCGATGCACTCCGGCAGGGCCGCCCCCTATCTTCGTGCAAGCCGTTGAGCTCTCAACGCGGCCTGAGCTGTGCTGATGAGTATCTCCAGGCTCATTTCCGCTGCTTCGTGCTGCGGACTCGTTGCCGGTCCGCCAGATATCGGCTTTCGCCCCCCCATGTCGTGAGAGCCCGCTTTAACACAAAATTCTCGTGAATAATTTCAAAATTGTCTTCCCTTTATCCATTATATCGCTTGAAATTTACCATAAGAATTTTGGGTGCAAGCGTTGCGCAGCCGCCTCCGCCCCGTCCCCGGATCCGTACATGTAGTACTAGTGCTGTCGATGACCGAACTATCCCACGGCAGTCATGACTGCCCCATAAACCTATTTCAACCGATAGCGATAGAGAGGAGTACTTTCCTAGCACGAAGTATATTTCCTCACAAACAATGCGCCATGAATGATTGTCGCACGGCGCCCACAGGTTGGTGGTGTCGGGCACGGACATGTGCCATAATACTGGATGGCACTATTTACAGCTTTTCTCATCGGTTTCTTTTGCATCGGATGTGTTGCGGCGGGTCTTCCCGTTTCCACAGCGGCATCCGGGATCGGTGGTGCTACGGGTGGATACGGACGGATTGCGGAAGAGATGCCTGGGTATCCACACATGAGGCGGGTGCTGTACCTTTTATACATCGTACTGTCGGCTCCGGCAACACCTACCTTCGACGACACCAACAGCATATGGACATCGGCACCTTGGACTTCTACGGCTTGCCCGTGGACATCGGCGAACTGGCTTCTGGCCACCGTCTCCATCATGGCCGAGTTCTTCGCCACGGACCTGCCTGACTTGTTATTGTGACTGCCGATCCGGTTAGATGTGCAGATGTAGCAAAGTATCTGTATCTTGTTTCAAATATGTATTGCACAAAAAGCTGGTAGCTTGCTGTGGTTTTCAGCGGCTGCCAGCAAGGACATGCCCCACTCACCTTTTCACCTCTTATTGGCGTTTGTCTAAACCGGGACCTAAGATATTGTTTAGGGCTAAGCATCACGCCTCCCTGCTTACACAGTCCGGGGTGGCGTGTTGAATTAGGTGTCTAGGCCGTAGGCACTATGGGCTCTGTCTCAGTGTGCGTATCTACACTTGACTGCTGAACTATGGCACAGGGTTGCCATGCTCACCCGAAGCCTACACTCGTGACACTAACACTATATGTTCTGTGTCGACCTGTTTTATGGATCTAAAGTATTTTGTCCGTTCGGAAGAAACCCGTTGTGGAGGTGTATTCCTCACACGAAGTCTGTTTTTTCAAAATTCCTGGATACGGATACTTTTTACACTGAATAAACCTACCATACAACCCAGCGGCTTACAATGCACATCTGCAATGAAATCCTCCGAAATCTGCCCTCATAACCTCGTTACTTTGTCATTCATTATGCAACATACCGAAAATGCAATATAAAAATCTTTAAACTATCACAACTACATCCACCAGCACTCATCTCCACAAAGCGGCCATCCGTGTTTACAACATGGTCCGAGCAAGCCTCACATCAGAACACATATGAGAATGCAATCGCCGTTTGTCTTGATTACTTGCCTGTTTGACAATGGATCAAAGTTAAGCAACGAATATATCCAAATGTTCATCCCAATCTTGAATGGCAGTGCGCACACGCGCCCTAGTCTTTGCCATCCCGAATGCAAATAAGCGCACCGGCCGCAATCCTAAGCCACTCCACCACCGAGTGGGGACCATGTCGCCTGGCTTCCACAATACTCGATCAATCACAGATGGAGGGTGCACATCCGCTTGAAGAGTTTCCGCCCAACCTTCGACGGTGTCCCCAACGCTCCAAACCTGCACTCCTCACAACATGCAAGGAACACATCTCATGCAGGTTCATCCACTTGTTAACGTCATATATGGTAACACATTCTGATGGTTATATATCTCATGAACAACACACACACGCGGGCCCAGCCAGGTGGAGTCAAGCGTCTAGGATATCTTGGCGGAGTGGGATGACCTCTCATCGCCGTGGCCGGAGGGTGGGGTCTGGACTCAGGAGCAGAGCGGGGCCTCGCCGGAGCAAGCAATGGCCTTGGCTGAGGGAGGGGTGGCCACTTTGATGGGGGCGAGCAGGCGGGTGGCCGGCCTTCTTGAGGGGGTTGATAGCATGGGGGGAACTGATAAGGATGACGAGGGAAATTTGGGGAGGCTCGTGGGTGGAGTCGACACATGCCGGGCCCCTCAGAGCCCGGGGGCGGGCCCATCCCGGCAGCGATGACCACTTACAACAGGTTGCACCGCTGCATACGGCGTCTCATCAGCTTCTGTGCCCGCGTGGCAAGGTTGCTGGCCGTGCATGAACTAACAGTGATGAGCAGCTGTAAGGAAGGAGACGACCGGTTGGTGAACCATTAGCCACCGGGAGGGCTTGGGATGGACACACCGGCGACTGTGGGGATGGGACCCCAAGTAGGAGCAGTGCGGCACAACAGTTGTAGGGCAAACGTGGAGCGTGTTGCTCAATTTCGCGGCTACTTTGCAAGGCATTCAGTGCAAGGGCTTCAGTCACATGGATTTGGTGCTGGGGGTAGAGGGCTGCAGGCGCGAGTCGGTGGGGGGAGCGCAGGTTCAGATGAGGGCGGCCCAGTTTATCATTCTCAGCCCCTCGGGACAGCCCTTGGGGATTCCGGCCGTGGCATAGGTGTGCAAGCTCTCTTGACACCAGGATCTAGGGCGGGTAGGGGGCAGCGGGGTGGCCCCGAATGGGGGCTTGGTGGTGAAGAGATGGCTTGAGTGGCGGAGGTCAGCCGGCTTCAGAGACACAGCGGCAGTGCGCCGGCAGGGCAGTCGCAGAGGGGCTCAGGTGGCCCAGTGAGGCTCGGGGAGCGGAGGGGTGGTCCTGTGCGTAGGCTTGGTGGTGGAGATGTGGCTCGCGCAGCTCGGGGGGCAGGGATGGACCGGCTTCAGGCACGAGGCAGCGATGCAGCGGCGGTGTGGATGCAGAGGGGCTCGGGTGGCTCGGTAACGCTTAGGGGGTCCCATTCTTCACTAGTAAGCTCCGGAGAATTCAGATAAGTGTCCCGAAGTGTGCGCGGAATACTTTGATCCCCGGCGTGGGTACATAGTACAGCCGGTCTTCTGCGGCTACGGTGTGCCAAAAAAAGGAGTCGGTCCAAGGAGAAGCACACCCACACACACACTGAACGGCAAGAGGCCCGCCGATAAAAGCCAGCCCACCACCATCCTAGTGGAAATGAGAAGCATTCAGGAACAGTGCAGGATCGAGACAAGATACCAGCGCCATCGACACATCTTAAACCGAGCGAATGGAAACCATGTGCTGATAATTTCTAACCATGTAATGTTCGTCTCCGGGTAGTAACGGAGAAACCAAACCCTGCTGGTATGCCCCACGGTAGCTTACGGTTGATGGTGATCATCGTGCACACGCACGGCAACGTACGGCGTCCCATCAGCTCCCCATGCCCCTGCGCCCACGTGGCGATGTTGCTGGCCGTACCAGAACTAATAATAGTGATGTACAATTGTCATGAAGGCGACGACCGGTTGATGCACTAATGACCATCGGGAGGGTTTGGGGCACACCGGGTCACCGGCACGTGTGGGGATTGGGACCCTGAGGAGCCATGCAGAATACCAATTGCAATACACGTGTGGAGCACATTCCTACTCAAGACTGCAGCTCACTTACAGGGTGTCCAGCGCAAGGGCTTCAGTCCCATACATCTGGAGTTGGGTGTAGGGGGTTACACACGTAGTTTGATGGCGAGTGCTCAGGCTCAGAAGGATGCAATTCAGTCTCACTCTCAGCCCCGTGGGGCGACCCTTTGGGATGCTCAGCGTGTTTCAGGTGAAGAAGCTCTCTTGACACCAGGCTTTGGGGCAGGCAGCGAGCGGGGTGGTGGTTGTGAGCGCAGGCTTGGTGGTGAGGAGATGGCTCGCGCAGCTTGGGGGTAGACGTGGAGTGGCGTCAAGGGCACAGCTTCCGTTCGCAGACAGAACAGTCACAGCGGCGCTCAGGTGGTCCAGCAAGGCTTAAAGGTCCCGCCGCTTCACTAGTCAGCTCTGAAAAGTCCAGATACGTGTCCCGAAGTGTGTGCTGAATGCTTTGATCCCATTTGATATCAAAGGTGTGGGTACAAAGTGCAGCAGGCCTTCTGTAGTGTTTTGATGCCTACGAAATTGGTCCGAGGATAAGCCGGACACACAGAGGAATGCGGTTTCCCATTCTTCTCTAGCCAGCTCCGAAAACCCCGGATAAGTGTCCCGAACTGTGCGTCGAACCCTTTGATCCCCGGTGTGGGTATAATTTATGGTGCAGCAGATCTGCTGCGGCTCTCTGGTGTCATGGAAATCGCAGCTTACTCGCAGGGTGTTCAGCGCAAGGGCTTCAGTCCAGTAGAGTTGGAGTTGGGGTCGGAGGGTTGCAGGCGCATTTCGGTGGTGGGTGTGCGAGGTCAGACTGAAGCAATTAACTTTATCGGTCTTAGCCCCGTGGGACAGCCCTTTGGAACACCGGATGCGTTCTGTGGCTGGGTGGAGAAGCTCTCTTGAGACCAGGCTTTGGGGCAGGCAGCAATCGGGGTGGTGGAACTGAGGCCGGGTAGTGGGGAGATGGCTCGGGCAGCTGGGGGGGTAGAGATGGACTGGCTTAATAGGCACAGCATCTGTGCGCAGACAGTGCGGTTGCAGAGGCGTTCAGGTGGCCTGGTTATGCGTAGCGGATCTGATTATTCACTGGCGAGCTCCAGAAACTCCGGGCGAGTGTCCTGAAGTGCGTGCGGAATCCTTTAATCCCTAGTGTGGGTATAATCACAGTGCATCTCGTCTTCTGTGGTGTTCTGATGCCTAAGAAATCGTTCCAAGGCAGGATAAGCCAACCACGGTAAGAGGATGTCGCAGTACTATCATGGATGATGGCATGGCCCGTATGCATGAATGACTGCCGGTTATTATGCAATGTCGCGTGTCAACACCCAGGTAACGAAGTAAGCGTGTTCTAGTGGCACGCCCACCGGTGGCTTGCTGAACGTGCACTCGGCTTATACATAAGTATGGCGAGCAGCCACACAACCCATGGCCTTCAAGCTTGATGGCAACATTCCGAACTGGCTACTTGCACATGCTCTTATGGGAGGAACAAAAAGTGAACACCATGCATATTTCGGGCACAATACTGCACCCAAGGGGCACAAGCTATTATGAAATGACACGGCCTTGGTGGTAGAGTAGGTAGTACCCGTCGAAGAAGTCAGATGACGAGAAGAGCAACGCGGGAACCGTGTAAAGAGTGATGAGCAGGGTGCCACAGGAGGACGCGGAGCCCAAGTCACAGTCAAATGACTCGTCCATTGCCACTCCCGGGGGATATATCACCTGCAATGGGCAAATTCCAACATGGATTAAGACTGATGAAGTGAGGATCTAGGAAGAAGACACGGCGCCACACGCCTTCAGTCAGTGAGGGGAAGCAGGGTCATGACTGGTGTACCCGAGCGTCCTTGTTTCACGAGAGTTTCATCCAGGCGCCCATTGGCAGATGCATACCGATTTCTCTTGTTAGAGAACCAGACGTAAGTTCAACTCATAATTATTGAACCACTCTGAAACGTGTTTGAACCCTGCCTGTCCACTCTGGTGGTGACAACGAAAAAGCAAAAAATCAGAAGGACTAGTGCGAGCGGACTTATTGTCATCCGTCCCTTCCTTTTGACACGAGGATTATCTTGAGTTCGACTACTTTCACAGATTTAGTCTGATATCCAACTTTCTCTCCGAGAAATTCAGTTCAAGGGCAATTTCCGCAGCTCATAGTGAGCCCAAGCTCTTTATAAAGACAGACCTGCGCAAATTACTCAATTAGCTTAATCAACTGAATCATGCATCAAAGCGCAGTTGTGATTGGCACACGTGCAAGAGATGCCACGTCATATATCACTCAGAGTCATGAGATGAGCGAAGCGAAGGCAAACATGTGAAAGCAGAAAATAAAATTTAGAACTGACCCGACGCAACGCGACGCGGCGTCTCATGGAACGAAAATGAATCGTCGACGTCGAACGTGTCGCGAGTCTGGATAGTGTCATCGCAAACGAATTGACATCGTTAATCTGGCATGCATGTGTGCATGTCCTGCATGATGACTTACATCACTGACACGATTGGTGACGGCCTAATGGAGATCTTGGGATCGACAATTCTAGTACCGCTATGATCTGGACTTTCTCGAGGTGAATGAACAGGTCTACTTCGAGATCTCCTGGAACTTCTACAATGGGGTGCCCTCACAGAGCATGCGTGCGTATTGTTGCATCAGGACTACTCGTCAATATGATTTTTGCTTGCAACCACGCGAGGGGCAACGTCCATGAAGCCCGTCCACATATATCTAGACCCATACCCCCTTAAGCGTTCCGCTATAATTGCAGTGTAAAAAGGATACCCCGTGTCTAGCAAAGGCTGAGACCCCGTGTCCGGCTGGGCAAGTACAAAAGCACCTCCCAGGCGGGAACCAGCGCGGCTAACCTACGAGGAATGGGAGCCGCGGTATTCAGCTACGCGGGCCCTACTTTACCGTCTGTTCTGTGAATTACTGAATTCAAGCTATAGGAGAACATCGACGACGCCGACTTGGTCCTCAACTATGTCTCCGCCACCTTGACCACGTACGATGAGGATGCAGAAGAAGGAGAGCAAGACCTGCCTTAGATATTGGGAACGGACTTGCGCCGTACCGGGATGAGCTTTGTATTGGAATCTGCAAGTGCTGCTGATCAGTTTGGTGTAAAGCATGACTATCTAGACCTTGTACAGTAGTCAGGATGCTCAAACCCTGAAGAAACCCTAAAGAAACACTGTGGAACCCTTAGATCTAGATCTGTAGATCTGCTGAACTAATCGTGGCCGTCAGATCACTGATGACCATCGGGAAGTGCGTAATGACTCCATCTGTAGTAGTCAGGAGTGTCACTGCGGTCGGTATGAACACGACAGTGACACGTAGGAGTCTGTTTCGTGAACTTTCACATAAGATCGCCTAATCGCCCAATCAGTAATGATGGCGCGCAAATGTTCGTGTCGTTTCGAGCTACGAACTGATATATCTTTTGATAATGAAAGTTTACGCTTGCTTTTTGTGTAACCGAAACTCTCGAATTCCTACAGGTTTTGGGCCCACTTACTACACAGTAAGTGTTAACCTACGGTTGTATCACGCAATTTTTTCGCTGCGCGTTTTTCGGAAATGAGTATGAGACAAGACAAAGCCAAGCTTGCGGGGCGGACCCCACCAGGACTGGGTGTGGAATCTACTTACGGCGATATCTCGGAAGTGATGTCGGAAGGTGGAACTTCAGTTGGGGAGGACTCTGCGGCGTTGACGGCTCTTATCGATGAGCGACAACAACAGCTCTCTGCGCAGCAAGACGCGCGTATAAATGAGCTTATGAAGATGGTTCAGGTCCTGGCACAGACCCAGTTCGCTGCGAATCAAAATGTGGGGACGGGAGAAGCTGTTGCGTCTCCTGAGGCCGCGAAATCTGGTATGTCTAGTTCTGGTATGCACTCTCGCGTTGCGGGTGGTACTGCGAGCGTACCTTTGCCTCCTCTGGCGGAAATGTTGAAGAGTTTCAAGTCTGATCAGCTTTATTCTGGTCAGGACGCAGAAAATGACAGCAAGTGGCTGGAATTCCGCGGTAAAATTGTGCCATGTTTGCGTCACCGGGCGCTGGCGCTGCTCTTATCTGACGCGCGCGACTTGGAGGACATCAAGAACGACGAGCACTTCTCTGTGGCAGCGAATCAGTTGTTTCACGACTTTCTGTCGGCCGTGACTTCCAAGACGGCGAATGCGGTGGTGCAGACGTACAGTGAGGAGGCGAATGGTATATTGGCCTGGCGGCAGTTAGTTAAAATGCGTCGGAGCACGGGCCCTGCGTACTTTGTGAGGCAGGTCCAGGCTCTGCTTGATGACACGAAGAAGTTTGCATCGCTTGCTAACCCACTGCCGTTCTTTCTGAGTGCGCGGCAACTTCTCGACAGGGTGAAGGAATATGCGTGCACGAGCGAATTCCTGCCTACCGGTGAGAAATTTCATGTTGCCAGCCTGGAGGCGGTCTTTGTGGCTATGGTGCTGAAGTTCTTGAACCCGGCGTATGTTGTGGTACGTTCTATGTACTCCAAGAACAAGATACCGTCGTTCCAGGAGCTGAGTGACGCGGTGTGTGACCACTTCGACAACGTTATAGCTACTTCAGCGGCAGCTACGGAGACGGGTGCTGGAATCGTGGAGGACAGGCGCAAGCAGGAGGAGCAGAAACGTACTGTGATGCTCAAGAAGGTTCCGTGCCCCATATGTCATATGACTGGGCACTCGTCCAAGGAGTGTTTTGTGACTAACGAGGGCAAGCGGGAGGAGTTCCTCAAGAAGAATCCCAAGAGGAGGGACGCGATAATGAAGAGGGTCCAGGACTACCAGAAGCATGGGAAGCTACCCAATCGTGCGGCTGCTGTCACTGAAGCTCAGCAGGACCCTGGTGTGGATGCTTCTGGGGAGGCTCTGTATGCAATCTGTGAGCTGGACAGTGTGGTTACCTGTTTCTCTGAGGACATGCCCCAGTTTATCTCTGGTTACATTGGGGAAGACTATGCTGGTGTCTCCCTGTACAACTACTATGCAGTTCTGGGTGGACTTACATCTTCTGAGAATTCTTTCCCAGTTGGAGAAGAGGGCCAATCTGTGAGTGGTGTCTGTCGGTGGAGGTCTGATGCTTCTGTGAGAGGGCACTCTGCATTGAAGAAGCATGGTAGGAGGTCACACCCTTATGTGCCCAACAAGCATCGGTTCTTGTTGAACAAGCACAAGTACTTTCCGGTGGCTCCAGTGTACGACTCGTTTGTGTACATTGACACTCTGTGCACGGCCCTCCCTGGGAGGAAGCTTGAGCCTACCCAAGCCCTGTGGGAAGCAGGGAGGGAGCAGCATCTTGGGACTGGATATCAGATATCCCCCAGGCAGCCATGGTACACCACGGATGTCCAAGGTGTGCATAGCATGTTCATGGGTGGCTCTGTGGAAGTGTCGGACAGGGCATTGAAGGTGCTGGAGGATCATCACTTTCCTGCTGTTGGCAGAGTGGTGTGCCAAGTGAAGATGGAGTGTGCCAAGCACCTTGTGGCGGAGCAGCACGGTCTACTGCAGCGACTGATTGAGAAGGAGCCGGTCATGGTGCGAGGGTCCTTTGAGAAGTTGCAGTCATGGGTGACCTTGCTCAGCATGGTCACTCGGGACACGGTGCAGGCGGTTGAGGACTTCTGGACCTTGCTGGGATATGGTTATGAGGATGATTGGGACTTTAACTCCTCGTCTGGTGGCAGTGACGGTTCAGATCACAGTGGCTATGACTCTGAAGGCTCTTCTCATCGTGGTGATGACTCTTCGGATCCAGAAGACCATACCTCTGGAACCACACCAGATGCCTATGTGGTGCATGGTGTTGAGCAGGTTTCCTTTCAACATGCCTTCTCTTCTCACCCATTGCCTGAGTATGTGCATGCACTGGGTGGCTCTGATGTCAGTTTCATGACACCTGCAAGGGTTGCTGCTCGCCATCATGCCTGGGCCTGTCACACACTATCTAGACTCGGATGTGTGCCTGGTTTCAGTGATTCCTCTGACTCGGATGAGGAAGATTATGCGTCAGATACTGTGCCAGCTCTGGAGGATGCCTCTGACTCGGACGAGGAGGATGGTGAGCACTCATGGCAGCCCTTTGAAGGAGGGGGTATCCCCTCTGATGATTGGGCATCTGGGCTGTTTTACCCTCATTGTGGCGGTGACTCTGGTAACTCCATCAGTGCTCTGGATGCAGCTTCTGACACTAGCTCGGATTATGATGGCTATGCTTCAGAGGATATGCCTGATCTGGTGGACGCTTCGGACTCGGACGAGGAGGACGAGGTGTGCATGTTGCAGCCCCTTGAAGGAGTGGGTGGCGTCCCCTCTGATGATTGGGCATCTGGATTGTTCTGTCCATCTCACAAGAGCCGCCTCTGTGCCAAGGGCGCTGACCCTGGTACTGGTGCTGATTGGTATGATGATGCGCCTGATCTGGAGGATGGCAGTGGCTCTGATGATGACGAGTCAGGTGACTTACCAGGGGGGCATCCTATATGCACCCCACTTGCCCTGTGTGTTGCATCGGCGCACAGCAGGACTGACACATTCACCGGCGACCTGCCATTGGCTGCAGGCGGTGGTCAAGTGGCCATGTTGGACAGTGGTGCCTCCAAGCACATATTCAACTCGAGGGCCAGCTTTGGGAGTGACTTTGATGCCACTTCACAGTCTACTTTCAGTGTGGTGCAGGCGGGCACTGTCTCATCGGAGGGCAGTGGCACGGTGACCTTTGCCAAGCTGGATGTGCTTACTGGGCGCGCTGTTGGGCTGCAATTCACTGGTGCACACTGTATCCCTGGGCAGCCTTTCAATTTGGTGTCAGTGGTGGCGCTTGAGGATGCTGGTTTCAGTGTTGACTTTGGGGCCAGGCGGATATCCAGTGAGGGGATAACATTCTCATTCTCCAGGGTTGGCAACCAATACATCATATATGAGGATCGGGTGGCTGGCGCTCTGGATGCATATGTAGCCTGTGCAGCATACCACGATGACTCTGACCGAGATAAGTCGGACTGGAAGTTTGAGGGGGCTGCAAAGCACATCGAGGAGCATGGGCCGTTCTCTCTGGAACTCTTTGCCTCTGATGACAACCACATCTTGGGCAGCTATTGCACCGCTGGTCGCTCTTGCTTTGACAGGGACTGGGCAGGTGAGGCGTGCTATGGCAACCCTCCCTATCAGCATGATATCATCCTGAAGTGCCTGCAGAAGGCACTCAGGGATTTTGATAGGGCACCTCAGTCCACCAGGTTTCTTTTGGTGTTACCCAAGTGGGAGACTGCAAGCTGGTGGCAGCTTACGTCGCAGTTTGCCATTGTTCATGAGTATCCTGCTGGGGAAACTATATTCTCGGCTCCACTGGATGCATGTTACAACGTGGAGCACCTCGAGATGTGTGGAGAAGACAGGGTGTGGGTCAGAGAGACCAAGTGGCCAGTGGTGGTACTGTACAAGGATGGGCATACAGCTATGAAGATTGACGCCAAGATGCTTGCACATCTTCGACTTGGACATGTTGGCGACATCACCATGCAGGACATGCTGGACGAGGGGGTCCCCATGGGCATCACGGCTGCGCAGTATGCCAAGAGCCTGGTGCTGCGCTGCTCGGAGAGGTGTGTCTCCTGCAGACTGACCAAGGCCATCAGACCTTCTATGAAGCCTACGGGCAGGGAGAGGGCTGCGGAGATTGGGTTGTTGGTGTGGTCTGACACCTGTGGGCCTTTCAGGCACAGTGCTGGTGGGTACAGGTGGTTTGTTCTCTTCTTGGATGATTGCACATCCTGGTTGTGTGTGTACTTCCTGAAGAGGAAGTCCGACTATCTGGGGGCGCTGGAGGAGTTCCTGGTCGAGGTCAAGAAGCACAGGAGCCGCATGGGCCTGGAGGAGAAGTACCACATGGTCCTGCACACTGACGGCGACTCGACTATGATTGCTGGGCAGACGCAGCAATACTGCAAGGAGAGAGGCATTGAGCAGCGGCATGGGTCACCATACCTCCACGAGAACCAGTCTCGGGTTGAGAGGTCCCACAGGACGGTGCAGGCCATGGCTCGGGCAATGCTGGTGACCTCTGGCTTTGGTGTGGAGGTATGGCCGCTATCTGTTCGGCACACCGTGTACACCTTGAACAGGACCTTCCAGCGACCTCTGCACAAGCAGTCCCCCTACTTCATACTGTATGGGAAACACTATGACCTCTCCCTTCTTCGGGTATTTGGCTGTCTGGCGTATGCCTTTGTGGACCCGGACAGCAGGGAGCATAAGCTCAGTGACCGAGCGAAGCAGCTCAGGTACGTTGGTCACTCTGAGGTCTCCTCGGCCTACTTACTGTATGATCCCGAGTCCGGCAAGATCGTCAAGTCTGGTATGGTGAGGTTCCATGAGGCTGTCGACAAGCTGGGCAAGGTGGTCACCACGTGGGATCCTTCAGCAGTGGCCCCACTGAGTACCAACTTCATGGTGACGGTGCTGGATGCGGAGTATCATGAGGCCCTTCCCAGTGGTTTGGGAGATGATATTCTTGGCATTGGTGCCTATTTACCTGATGAGAGCGACGAGATCTTGGCAGTGCTGAAGGTGCAGGCTGGCGATATGGTATGCTGGGTGAGCCTCAGAGACTATCTAGATGGCCAGCCCAAGCATATGGGTGCTGTGCGCTCGGCTATGCAACATGGTGACCTCAATGTCGACTACCCACTGTTCACTGAAGTCATGGCAGATGCTGGGAAGGAGGAGCTGGAGGCTGGGATCATATGCGCACGGGCTGTGGGACCCAGCTCATTCCCATACTGTGTGATGCTGCTCACAAACTTCACGCACATCGATCTGCCATTGGGTAAGGTACATTTCCCTCCTGAGCACACATGCTTGGCAGCAGCTGTGAAGGCGTGTGCTGGAGGATCAGTGGATGTGCTGCCACCAGGGGTGACTGAGCCGAAGGGGGTCAAGCAAGCTATGGGGGCGCCAGATGCTAATGAGTGGATGGAGGCTATCCAGACAGAGCTGGAGGCCCTGGTTACGGTCAAGCGAGCTCTCGAGATGATGGACAAGGAGGATGTGCCCCCTGGGGTTCACCTGTTGGACATGGCTCTGGTGTTGAAGGTCAAGCTGGACAAGCATAGGCAGTTGCAGAAGCGCAAAGCGAGGGTGTGCGTGAGGGGCAACAAGCAGGAGTATGGTGTCGACTATTTCGACACCTTTGCCCCGTGCACTCAGTTGTCTTCGGTGAGGCTGGTTATCATTCTGGCGCTGAACCTTTCCCTGCGGGTGTATCACATGGATGTGGAGACAGCCTTCCTGAACTCGACCCTCGAGGAGGATCTATATGTCCGGCTCCCTAGGGGGCTGGAGTACCAAGGGAGGACGTGTGCCAAGCTCCTCAAGGCGGTGTATGGCTTGAAGCAAGCGGGCAAAGAGTGCCTGGTTTGAGACCAGCGATGCTTTCATCATGGCCTACGACAAAAGGATGAGGCGCAGTGATGTTGAACCCTGTCTGTATTTCATCAGGGACTCTGACATCACAGTCATTATTCTGGCATATGTTGATGACTACATTGTGGCCACTGACAGTAGCACGGGGTATGACAGCTTCGTGGCAGCCTTCAACTCCCAGTATGCCTGCAAGGACTTGGGTGTTCTGGACCTTGTGATGGGTATTGGTGTGCGCTGGGGCCCTTGGGTGGCCTATCTCTCCCAAACTGGGTACATCTCCCAGATGATTGACACCTATGGACTCAAGGATGCCAAGCCTGCTAGTCTGCCCATGTCCCCAGGATGCTCTCTTACCCCATCTGATGGCAAGGATACCACCATCCCCTTCAGGGGGCTGCTTGGGCAACTGCAGTGGATTGCAAGGTGCTCACGCCCTGACATCATGGCAGCTGTATCTGCTCTATCCAGGTTCTGTGCGTCCTATGGCCCAGAGCACTTTGTGGCACTGAAGCAGGTTGTCAGATACCTCAAGGGCACCATGGGCTACGAGCTGGTGCTACGAGCAACCTCTTCAGTGCCAAGGGGGCTGGGTCTGGCATGTGGAGCACTACCGATGTGCATATACACTGATGCTGACTATGCTGGCTGCAAGACAACGAGAAAGTCCACATCTGGCATTGCTGTCTACCTGTGTGGGAGCTTGCTCATCTTCTCCTCGATCATGCAGAGATGTGTATCGCTGTCGACTACCGAGGCTGAGATCATTGCCATGTCTGAAGGGGCTCGGGAGATCAAGTACATCATGAACGTGCTGAATGACTTGGTGGACATCCGCAACCCGGTGCCTATGTACTGTGACAATCAAGGGGCCATTCATTTGGCCTCCGATTATGTCAACAACAACAGATCCAAGCACATTGAGGTCAGGAATATGTACATCCGAGAATTGGTGAAGTCCGACACAGCGGAAGCCTTGTATGTCTGCTCAGCGGACAACACCTCGGACATCTTCACCAAACCTCTTCCCCTACCACTATTCCTTAAACACAGGGAAAGCTTGGGGATCATGAAGTTGCAGGACACCACCTCTGAAGACTGAAGACTGAAGGGGGCACCATCCCATACTCTGGAGCTGGAGGGGCACCATCCCAAGAACTGGATATTGCTGACTGAAGGGGCACCATTCCCAAGAACTGGCAGTAGGACAACTAGACAGTCACCCTTTAGAAGGGGTATTGGAATCTGCAAGTGCTGCTGATCAGTTTGGTGTAAAGCATGACTATCTAGACCTTGTACAGTAGTCAGGATGCTCAAACCCTGAAGAAACCCTAAAGAAACACTGTGGAACCCTTAGATCTAGATCTGTAGATCTGCTGAACTAATCGTGACCGTCAGATCACTGATGACCATCGGGAAGTGCGTAATGACTCCATCTGTAGTAGTCAGGAGTGTCACTGCGGTCGGTATGAACACGACAGTGACACGTAGGAGTCTGTTTCGTGAACTTTCACATAAGATCGCCTAATCGCCCAATCAGTAATGATGGCGCGCAAATGTTCGTGTCGTTTCGAGCTACGAACTGATATATCTTTTGATAATGAAAGTTTACGCTTGCTTTTGTGTAACCGAAACTCTCGAATTCCTACACTTTGATAGCGTGATCTCGGAAAATCGTATTGAAACCTCTGGTGAGAAAATGAGACCATGCGCAGTCAACCTATTTAGCCACCAGGGTTACTCTTTTCATAGCTTGCGGGGACGCTTCACACATAAGGGGGAGGGAGTTGTACTAGGACAAATAGCATGCCTGCTAAGGCATGGCAGTATGGCATCATGATTGTGTGACAGCAACGAAGTCATAGTAAAGCATGAAGAATGCAAGATCCTCAGTACAGTAGCCAATCAGACACTAGAAGCTTGAGTGTCAGGACGTTTTCTACTGTTGCATACGAACCCAGTGAGTGACCGGGGTTGTTGTTTTTTGTTCCGGAACACTCTTCACCTAACAGTGAGTAGGGTATCTGTATATATATATATATATAAAGTCAGTGCCTACTGAACAATTAAGACTGCAAGGGTTAATTACGGTTATTGTGGAACTGTACTGCCCCTAGCTTGGCCTTTGAAACTTTTAATTTTTCATTTGACTGGTGCTCAGAACCCCGCAAAAATGAGCTAAAAGGTCCTGATTCGAGTAAGAACTCAGGCTCGAGTCCTCAAAGTTCTGAAACACCTTTGCCAAAGCTAGGACCAAACACCCCAGTGACAGCTCAGGACACAAATGAGAAATGCAAGTTTAGTGAGACCCTCAAATCTAAATGATGGCACTCACTCAAAGGGCTGAGATGAGCTGACCCGGGTTTGCTACTTGGCCAAGTTGGAAGGGCTCCTCAGCAGACCACGTTGGTAGCTTAGGATTGATGGCACTAGGCGGAACCACTGGTTGGTGGTTGTAGATTAGTTGATCGTTGATTTGATCCTGCTGATGCAGGATTAGGTAGCCGTCATTTCTAGGAAATAGAAATAACTAGAATTGTGGTTTGCAGTTCACTCTTTAATGAGCAGCAAACTGTTCCAGTCTCCTTGACACTCTATAGTGGAGACACTAAAGTCAAAATCTCAGTCTGACTAGAGCTTCAAATTTGTTCATCCACCCGCCCACAACTTGCTGGGAGAAGGGAAGGGTGAAGAAGGTACCCGGGACTCTGGGACCAGACAGCCCCGAGGCTTAGGGTCTGCTCTGGTTGCACACGGGACCCCTTTACCTATCAAGTTTGACTTACACCACCTAAGGAACTAGAACTAGCTAGCTGACTCTAAATATAAATATATATTTTGGAATGAACACCCTGTCCAATCTGTGTTTGGTGTTGTGTGAAAGTTTTCCCTTGCAATAATCCCAAACTAGTTGCAGAGTTACCCTGCAATAGGTTCGGCCAAGGTCGATGATGGCCTTCGGCCAATCTTCGGCCAATCTTCGGCCAATGCCTACCTTGTTCGCCCATGGCCGGCCAATACGGGTATGGCTTCTACCCTGTTGGTCGGTAACACGCTATTGGGCACTCCCCTTATTTATTGATATGGAAGACACTGTTAGCTTGGGCAAAGTTGGAGCTTGCTACTGTACAGGACCTTGAGGACGGACTGCAGAGCGCATGACATGGTGAAAGCTGTCGCCGGGAACACACACACACATATATATGTATATGTATTCATATTTTTAAAGAGTGGACCTATTGTGCACCATCTAACGAGTACCAAACCCTCGAGAACTGATGCACACAATTTGTGACAAGTGTTTGCACTGCTGCATGCCACCTAGGAATCGAAGCAACGAGATCCAACGACAGAAAGATGCGCGTTCCATGCTATATACTTACATCCCTGTCAGGGCGCACGTGTTGTTACAGGTGGAATGCGTATCAATGGACAATAAATAAATATGAATATGCTCGATGGTGAATGATTGAAGTGCAATGAACGGTGGCGCATCACCGTTGCTGACTGCACCTGTGTTTGGATATTTAGGCTGCCCGCATCGATGCGGATCCATTCCACAACCTCGTCGGTGCCAACGATGCTGCTCTGCAGCGCTGCGATGTACTCTGCTTGAAACGTAATCGGGCTTCTGAGGTATTCGTCGATGTGATAATCTCCGAATCGGATCACAAAGTCCACAATATAGCTCTGTGGATCCTCTGCTATCGGTGGGGGTAAAAATGGTCTCGGGGAGGGGGATAATATGGAGACGGTGGAGAGGGAGGAGGACGGGGGTGGAGGATATGGTGGCGGTGGAGATGGCGGAGAGGGAGGAGAACTGGGGGGAGGGGGCGAGGGGGTGGTGGAGAGGGAGGAGAGGGAGGAGGACGGGAGGAGGAGGAGATGCTGGTGGTGGAGACGCGGAGAGGAGGAGGACGGGAGGTGGAGGAGATGGGGGTGGTGGAGACGGTGGAGATGGGAGGACGGGTGGAGGAGATGGGGTGGTGGCGATGGTGGAGGAGACGGAGGTGGCGGGGGTGAGGGTGGCGGAGCAGGTAAGGGTGGCAGTGGAGGCCAGGTCGTTGTGCCCACGTGTAAGTACATAAGGTTTCTCAGCGACGAGTGCCATGTTCCGCTGGATGACCCCAAGTACAGATTGCCGCAGTCACTTTCCCCAGAATTAAAAACACCGAGCCCCCAGAAATCTGATGGCACATTTGAGTCGCCGTTGACCATGCCGGACGCTGCTCCCCACGCCCCGTCATCCTGAGAGAAGGACACCCCGAACCCCGCAAACTTCGATGCCACGTCCCAGAGCCCGTCCGAGAACCACCAGGTGCCGGACATAGCCACCGGGGTGCCCTGAGTCTCGTCCGTGACGCTCCAGCGCACGCGCTCCCCGGCGGCTGCGGCGGCCTCGAAGCGCTCCTGCAGGGTCTTCTCGTCGTAGAACACCCACTCGATGGTGGCGCGCGCGGAGGTGCCGTCGGCCTTCAGCACCTGCCGCCACCGCGTGTGCAGCACGTCTCGGTGCTCCGTGCTGAGGTATGCTGAGCTGCTATTCTCACTGATGGCATCTGGGCCGTACGCCAGGCTCTCGGCGCAGCTGCTGGCAGAAGTCACCGCAAACAGCAGGAGTTCGCCCGTGGTACTGGAGGTGGCAATGGCGGTGACGTTGGGGACCCCATACACCCACTCCGCATTGTACCGGCTGCCCAGAAGCCGCCGTGCTCGCCGCCGCTCGATGTCGTCATATACAGGCGGCGGTGGCGGGGGTGGCGAAGGTGGCAAAGGTGGAGGAATGTGGCTGCCGTAGATCACCTCCGGAGTCCGCAGCATCTGCGTGAGCTCCTCCGCCTGCTCTGCGGAGCTCGTCTGCACCACGGTCTCAAGCTCGATCCCAGCCCACTGCCCGCCGTCATACCCGCTGAGCCGCCGCCGCCGCCGCTCAATATCCTGAGCTTCGGCTTCCGTGGGTGAGGGAGTGCGCAGGACATCGGCGTTGGGCGGAGGTTGCAAGGTGCACCCCTGCTCCATCAGCGAGAGCAGTTGCCGCCGCTGCCTGCGCCTCTCATTCTCATAGTCGACTGCAGGTGGTGGAGAAGATGGCGGTGGTGGAGACGGTGGAGGTGGTAAGGGCGGCGAATGTGGAGGGAGAGTGTAGTAGCCGCAGCACACCGCGCACGCCACAATGCTCACCGCGGCCTCCTCCACGCCGGCTGCCGCAGCAGTGGTGCGGATGTACTGGTACACAAAGTCGTCATTGTCATCAGCCGGCCCGGTGCCCTGGGAGTTTGTGCCGCTAGCATTACCCCAGCGCGCGGTGTACGACACGTTAAAGATGGGTGGAGGAGATGGGGGTGGTGGAGATGGAGGGGGACGAGGTGGTGGAGGACGGGGCGGAGGAGGAGATGGGGTGGGAGAGAGGGTGAAGGCGGAGGGGGCGGGGTGGGGGAGGAGACGGGGGTGGTGGAGACGGCGGTGGTGGTGTGGGAGAAGACGGCGGAGGGCGGAGCAGACCTGCGTACAGTATGCATCAAGCAGACCAGATACTATCATACTTCCACCACGCATTGCCAGCTAGTGCTTTCCTCTGCATAGCATCTTTTCACCGCGGCCAAGCAGTCAAGCTATGCATTCAGTGTAGCACTGCCTTATTGGGTATACTGATGGATGCAGGTCTGCAGCCGCAAGATCCGGTCAGCTGCAGGGATCCGCCTCCGCTGCCTCGCTGCAATCATGCACAGCACCCTTCCCTGAAGTGCACACAGACGAGTTCCTGAAGTTTGATATCAGGGCTATCAACTGCAACCAGGATATTGGAGCACTCTGCAGCGAGTTGCGTGACAAGTCGGGACTGATGGCTGCATCTTGAAGCCTCTGCCGCTCGTAACCAATAGTGTGAGCCGATCTCAGGCTTGGGAGCGCCCGACTTCCGGCATCGGATCTGGAAGACTCTGGAAGTACGAATACCGAGCGCGCTTTCGCAAGTGAATCGGATTCGAGCTTACTACGGCATAATTCATGATCTATCAGATAAAACGCCTCGATGATGACGAGGCCGACAGGACGGAGGACACCACGTAGGAATGAGAACCAGAATCCGATTCACGTTTGATGATACTAGTGCTGTCATTTACTTACAAGATCGTGCCGAAACCGGTTTCGAAAGCTGTCAAATGAACCTCAGGTCGGGTTACACAACCGCGGTCACCAACGTGGTGGCGCTTCCAACACCCAGCCACCAGGCACAGGTCCCGAGGAGCACGCCATGATCGGTGGCTAGCAGTGCATCCGGCACTTCGCGCCGACGCTCCCCTTCAAGCGGACTTGACTGATGCGCAGGAATGACGCGAGCGTCCACATGTCGGCATCTACACAGCAGAGCCCCGGAAGACAGTCTCGTCTGACTGCGTGCTCTGTGGTGACCACCGACCGCATGTATGTATGTATGTATGAAGCGCGGGATATACGGAAATGGCGGCGCCCGTGCTGCTGTGTGTATACTCATGGGTAGCCGTAACGGCCCTAACTGGCCGTTTGTGATCGTCCCACTTACATGCGCGCGCGCACACGCACACACGGAATGGCATGCGATCGGCCGACAAAGAGGGCCCACCATCATCTTAGTGTATGTGAAACGCATTCAATAACAGGGCGGTGCTATCGCCCTTCCTTGTTTAACAACTACAGTCACAATGACTGCAGGTTACCGAGTCGACCGATGGGGCACTCACATATCGCCAAGGACTAACAAAGGAGAACTAAGCAAAACTCGAGACTCTGGGCCAATAAGCCAGACTGTGCACCTGCACTTGATACCTTGGGCGCGGACTCATTTTGCTCTTAGGGGAAGTGCTCAAGGACAGTGGTTGCGTGGGCTGTGGGTGTGAAGAGGGGCATACTCCGGTCTTACTCCGGGTGTCTGCTCACTAACAGCTCACGCGGCCCTCGGATACGTGCATAGGGGTAAGCATGAGAGAGAAAAGTTGGGGCACGCAGGGCTGGCCTTCGTGGCGAGTCATCTCACCATCATCCCACTGGATATGAGAAGCATTCAGGAACAGGGCACAGCCGTGGTAAGATACCATTCACTTCGACATATCCCAAACCAAGCGCAAAGCAAACCCATCACAAGCACGACCCACAGCCAAACATGTGGGGCGGCTGGTAGCTTTACGGGTTTGCATCACAGATGCGTCATGGAAGTATTCCACTCTGCTGCTCAATTCCAGGCAAGCTAAATGTATCAAACCAAACAAGGGATTCCCAGCTGCTGTGCACGCTCCACCAAGGTCTCCCCTACTCCCTCTGGGCGGCACCCCAAATGTATGTTTTCCATCTGTCGCCGGCATGGACGTCTGATGGGGACACCATCTTGAACACCTTAGTGATCGTACCTAGTGAATGAAACAGAATAATCAAGGGGTTTGCCATAAACCCTAAACCCTAAACCCCGCAGATTCAAAGGAGGACACCAAACGTGGACATCACCATCCGCTGCCTCTCCTTGGAGTAAAGGCAGACACATTTACCACGTTCTCTGAGAGGCAGTGCCCGCCAGAAAGGCGCCATAGGGTCACCCGCATCCCAACAACCATGTCCAACCGGCGGCCGTTTTCGTTCACAACGAGGTGCCAGTAACTCATATCTGGGTCTATGAACACGAGTGCCCCGGCACGTGTAATAACCATGAAGCACTAGACAAGAAAGGGAACCAGCTTCAGACGAATCCACGACTCTCCCTAAGAGGCAGTACCCGACAGAAAGGTACCACAGAGACAGCCACACCCTATCATCCACATCCCTCCAGTAGCCGTTCCCGTTCACAACGGGGTGCCATACCCCATATCGTGGCTGATGATCACGAGTCCCCCAGCAGGTGAAAGAGCCATACGGTACCAGACAAGAACGGGGGAGTCGGTTGCAGACGAATGCAATAGAGTAGACGTTCACCTCGACGAACATTCTGAGCTCAAAAATCATTCACCCCTCAGACCATTTTCCGGGATCCACCTCTCACAACATTCCCACCTCTCAGACAAGTCACTGACTTCCCCCAAAATGAACATGGCTGCATTAAAAGCCTTCCAAAGTCGTTTGCCAGAAACCCAATGATTCAGTTTCTGGCGAGTCCGCGTGCGTTGTCAAGGGGGATTAGATCATATCTCACTCCCTTGCAGTGAGTGAAGCTTATAACGAGCCAATACGACAACAAGTGCCTGGCGTTTCGTCGTGTTGTGTGAGAGATGCATATTCTTATATGGGTAGAATGAAGCACCGAGGGTGAGTAAGAATGCCGCATTTGTGCTGTTAGGTCTGCCCTTGGACAACATCTCCAGAACGCCCACATGGGCAATAATTATGACTGTTCCACTCACTCTGCGTCATCCTTCAACTTCCGGTATGCATATGCATATCAGAACCATGGGCATAAATTATTTACTGCCACACACAATGCAAGGTATGCAACACTACTGCTATCAACGCTGTAGCAATAGTCAGGTACCACGCGCGACAGAGGACATTGTTGGCTGGAAACTCACCGCAACCGCTTGAATTGGTCCCAAGATCACTCAAGGCAAGCCCCCACGAGTTACTATTGCACCCTGAAGCGGTCTTGACGCGTGTAAAGAGGGTGTTCCCGCTCACACTCGTCGACGCTCCTCCGTAATCATCGCCCACAGTGGTGTAGCCAGTATTGCTGTAGACAAATTCGTACTCTCCCATAACCTTCTCACAGGAACATGAGTGTGCTCCAGATCTGTAGTAGTACGAGAAAGAGCCACACCTGCCGGAGCTACAAGAACCGTACTTTGATTGACATGCAGCTAGAGCAATCTCGGCATTGGAACTCAAGCCCGAGTTGTCGAAACATACCCCAGCTCCACTATTTAAGCCGCCTGCACAAACAAACATCAGTAATTCTTCAGGTTTGAAATCAAAGTAATATATGAGTATGCGCCTGTGCGGCCAGCCACTTGTGTGTCCTTCCACCCTCCATGAGACTCTGCAGGCCAACCTCCGCATGGCCCTCACACACAGAGCTCTGTTCACCAATATCTGGCATGACCCAGCGGTGGCACTCATTAGGGCACTCCTTCCCGCGGTGTTCAAGATGGTGAGATAGAGTGTGGAAGACCGGTAGCTGCCCGTTTACAGCGCTGGCGCTGAAAGGCGGGCAACAGGCCTTTCGGGTGCCATGACTACTGTGTTGACGTAATGGTTGTGCTTGTGCCCCACCACCCAGCAAATATCTCCGGATGGACTAACCTAGGTGGTGAATTGTGAACAGAATAGTTTCTGGGCAAGCTCGTGTAGTGCGTGGACATGCCGCAGGCAGAATGCCACGCCAACCTATGCCTCCTATCTATGCCTCCTATGCCTCCTATGCCTCCTACTCCACAGCGGTGCGACCGTTTGATTGTCGTCAGCGTTTGTATTGATGCCATGATGGTTTGTAAATGCTTTTTGGATGATGAACTGTAGAAGTCGTGTATGATTGATGGATGGCAAATGTTGAAGAGCGGTGGCGCGTGCATTTGCCCTAACCTACCTCTCCGCGCCGAATCATAGGCAGAGCATTGTTCGGGGCTCCCGCCTCTCACACTATTTACTTCTCTGATCGTTCACCCCTCAAATTTCACTTCACATACGATCCAGATCTCACACCATTCACCAGGGCGATAATTCAAATGAAAAACAATTCACCTTTCTCACCATTCACCTCTCTCATTCTCTACTTGAAGTATGAATCACACGCTATCGCAAGTGAATCGGATTCGAGCGAGCTTACTACGGCATAATTTATGATCTCTCAGATTAAACGCCTCGATGATGACGAGGGCGACAGGACGGAGGACACCACGTAGCAATGAGAACCAGAATCCGATTCACGTGTGATGATACTAGTGCTGTCATTTACTTACAAGATCATGCCAAAACCGGTTTCGAAAGCTGTCAAATGAACCTCAGGTCCGGTTACACAACCGCGGTCACCAACGTGGTGGCGCTTCCAACACCCAGCCACCAGGCACAGGTCCCGAGGAGCACGCCATGATCGGTGGCTAGCAGTGCATCCAGCACTCCGCGCCGAAGCTCCCCTTCAAGCGGACTTGACTGATGCGCAGGAATGACGCGAGCGTCCACAATCATATCGGCATCTGCACAACGGAGCCCCGGAAGACAGTCTCGTCTGACTGCGTGCTCTGTGGTGACCACCGACCGCATGTATGTATGTATGTATGTATGAAGCCCGTGATATACGGAAATGGCGGCGCCCGTGCTGCTGTGTGTATACTCATGGGTAGCCGTAACGGCCCTGACTGGCCGTTTGTGATCGATTCACTTACACGTGCGCGCACACCATCATACACAAAGTTACAGACGCGAGGAGCACCCGAAGACCCAACCACCACATCCAGCAAATCACAAAAAATAGCTTGCCCAGTGCCCAATCACTCGCGCCGTGCAACGCGCACACGACAGCGATACACACTCCAAGAATCTAGGCAGCTGGCGGATCTGCCCACACCCTGTACCCGTATCCGCCCGGTGCAAGACGTGGCGGACCGCACCGGCGACCGCCTGAACCGTGTCACGCAAGCGCGCACGCACACACACTGGAGGGCGGCTAAAATATGCACGGACCAATGCCAGCACACCACCTCACCAACGGACAAGAGCAGCATGCAGGAACAGGGCGGGGGCGTGCCACGTTATCACCTACCCACGTTGTAAGAAATCGGCATGGATGACAACATGTCCTGTAGGCATAATTATGCATAGCACTGCCGACTGCGCCACGCATGCAATGCACCAGCACTTGGATACCATTTATTAATGTGCCACATACTGAACGGCATGAGATCGGCCAACAAAAGCCAGCCCATCATCATCCCAGTGGATGTGAAAAGCAAATCAAGAGCAGGGCGGGGCCGTGACAAGATACCACAAACGCATACATATTCCCAACCCAAATGCAAAGCAGCATGGAAAGATGATACGATGTGACCGATCGTCGCCAAACAACTGTTGGTCTCTGGGTTACGGAGTAAGCGGACCCTGCTGGCATGCCCCCCAGTGGCTCCCGCTCGATGGATGGGACCTGTGTGCCACATACACATACAACACACAAATGCACAAATTCGTGTACTTTGACTACTGGTTGTCGAAGAAATCGGTCCAAGCAGGATAAGCACACATATACGGAGGCCAGTCTCAGTCTCAGTCTAGCCTCCCCTTCACAGACACTTCCATGGGTGGTGGTTGGTGAACGTCAGCCATCCACTAACAGTGTGTGAAATGGTTTGATCCTCCGAGCAGGGTACGCCGGCAGCTTTTTCGGTACGTACTGTTTCCATGAGTACTGTCACGAATAAAAGTCCAAACCTATTCACAAATACACACAAACACACCGAAAGGGTGTCCCGAACAAATAATGTGTGTGCTGAATCCTTTGATATCCGGCGTACGCACATCATGCATGCAGCTGATATTCTGTGGTGGTCTGACGCCTAAGCAACCAGTCCAAGCATACACAACACACTGAATGGCACGAGATCAGCCGACAAACGCCAACCCACCATCATCCCAATTGATGTGGGAAGCCAATCAGGAGCAGGGCGGGGCCGTGACAAGATCCCACCATGATCTCATGCATATTCCTAGCCCATATGCAAAGCAGCATGGAAAGATGATAAGATGTGACCGATCATCGCCCAACAACTGTTGGTCCCTAGGTGACGGAGTAAGCGGACCCTGCTGGCATGCCCCCCAGTGGCTCACGGTCGATGGATGGGACCCGGTGGTCCATGGTTATGCCATGAATGCAGTCACACCACACGGCATTGACACCCCATGTTAAAAAACTGAAACATGCGGGCATCTAAGTGCTCCCCACAAAAATCAAGGGGAAACAACACAGAACGTGGACTTCACCATCCTCTGCCTCTTCTTGCAGCAAAGGCAGACGAATCCACCGAGCTCTCCAAGAGGCAGTGCCTGCCAGAATTGCACCACAGGGACAACCGCTTCCCAAAACCCACTTGCACCCGGCGGCTATCCCCGTTCACAGCGACGTGCCATCCAGTACCTCACATCCCGGTCAAAGAACACGAGTCCCTACGCCCATAAGCCACACACACACATACACAGTTATGTGTGTATATACAAACCTTGAAAGTCGCATGGCCCACTCCATACCACCTTGTGCCAATCGTCAGAGTCTTCGTTTAAACCAGTTGTGCATCCAGCGCGATACCCTCCAGATCCTTCTTGATCAAGGTGCCAGCTGAGCCGGCTCTGACAATACGATCCTGCCGTGTCTGCCGAGGTTAAGGCCACCAGCGAAGTCGCTGCGAATCCATTGGACTGTCCTGATCTCTTATACCAATATGCCCCGTTGTGTGCCTCAGCGTAAGTCACGCTCCCAAGGAACGTGCGGTTTAAGAAGGAGGTAGCTGCAAAGGCAGCCATTTGCATACGGCTTTGAGGATCAGAAGACCTGCGCGCTGCCCACATCGTGCATTCTCCGTTGCCGATGATCTCGTCGGACGTGGTATCGTCGGAATATGCGGCGTCGTACACCTGCACCCAGCCCTGGCTGGATAACATGGACGTGTCGAGCCCGTACTCGATACCATTACCTGGACCGAAGCACAGTCATGCACCAGCGAACCCACTCACTCTGTCACTATCGATGATTTGGTCAGATTCCAAGTCCGCTATTGCGCATGAATCAGTTGTCCAGCTCGCACGCATGTCGGCCACTTCATCGTGCCGGTATATTGGCAGGCAATACCTGGTATGTTGCGCGACCAAGGATCGGTGCAACAAGAGATGCTGACTCAGAGTGAATACGCACAATGCACAATACCGTAGCCGTACCCAGAGCAAACAGTTCTGTAGATGTTTAGCATCCGATTACACGAGTCTGACCGCGCAGTAGAGACTGGATGCGCGGATGGATCTTGATTATACTAAGGTACACGCCATACCGTGACTGTATGCGGGCCACATCGGTCAAGTTCGTTTCAGACGTGGATGGTGCATGCATGGCTACATACCGTAGACCGCAGTGCGTTTGCTGACTGTTATGCGGACGGGCGTACGTTGCAACCTAGCTCAAGCAAGAACATGGAAAGAAAGAGCGCGTCTCTTGGCAAATACAATCTCCATGATGAACACAAAGCAGCGCTCAATCATGATTAAAGTCTCCATCATGACATGAACTCCAATACACAAAACATGTCAACGGCACCCACACAATGTCGTCCCACCTGCTTGCAGGTGTGTGTGCTTATCCTTGGACCGACTCCTTTGACAAACCGTAGCCGCAGAAGATCAGCCGCACTATGTACCCACGCCGGGGATCAACGGATTCAGCACACACTTCGGGACACTTATCCGGATTCTCCGGAGCTTATTAGTGAAGAATGGGACCCCCTAAACCTTTATACTGAGCCACCCGAGCGCCTCTGCATCCACACCGCCGTTGCACCGCTGCCTTGTGCCTGAAGCCGGTTCATCCCTGCCCCCCGAGCTGCCACATCTCCTCCCCCAAGCCGACGCACAGGACCACCTCTCCGCTCCCCGAGCCTCACTGGGCCACCTGAGCCTCTTTGCGACTGCCCTGCCGGCGCACTGCTGCGGTGTCTCTGAAGCCGGCTCACCTCCGCCACTCGAGCCATCTCTTCACCACAAAGCCCCCATTCGGGGCCATGTGTGTGTGTGTGTGTGTGTGTTAATTCTTGGACAGACTCCTTTGGCACCCCATAGCCACAGACTATCGGCTGCACTATGAATTGTACCCACGGCGGGGGTCAAAGGATTCAACACACACTTTGGGACACTTATCCGGATTCTCCGGAGCATTTGTGTGTGTGTTTATCCTTGAACCGGCTCCTTTGCACCCCGTAGCCACATAAGACCGGCTGCACCTTGTACCCACGCGGGGATTAAAGGATTTGTGTGTGTGTGTGTGTGTGTGTGTGTTGATCCTTGGACCGACTCCTTTGGCATCCCGTAGCCACAGAAGATCGGCTGCACTATGTGCCCCCAGCGTGTGTGGATCGCCCCGGCCCCCATTGCCGCCCCTCACCTGAGCCGGTGCACAACGCTGAGCATAGCCAGCCAGCCAGCCCCCACCCCGACCCTGGTGCTGGCGCAATCCAGTCTCCGAAAGGATATGCCCACAATTCTGCTCAGGGCACCTCGTTAGTCTCGCCGCAGACAACAGAAGCCCTGATGCGTCAGGGTGGCTCCGCCAGAAATGCTCCGTCAGGGCTCGTCTGCTTGATATATAGGGCCCCCCTTGAGCACCCCGGCACCGAGCAAACCACTACCTCCCTCGCTGTCCTGCCCCCTTCCGCCCGCCACCTCCCTAGCTGCGCCAACTCACCAGCCCCTCCCCGAGGCACCCCCCCCAACGGTCCCAATGCCCCCAGCCCCTCCCACACCCGCCGCACCCGCCCCGCACTCCGCTCCTCCGCCGCCACAACACCAAAACCCAAAAACCCTAAACCCTAAAATATGCTCACTGTCACCCCACCCGCCCGACCATCCACTCCCGTGGGCCTCCTCCCCGCCGACCCGCGTTGCCCCCGCCACCCGCACCCGCGCCCACACTCATACCCACACTCGCTCCTCCTGGGGCGCCCCTCATCGGTCTCATTGGTCCCCTTGCCTCCCCCGCATCCGCGGCATCAGCCCCACCCCCCACTCCCACCGGCGCCGATCCCCCCTGATCCAGCAGCCTCCAACCCACGAGCAAGCCTCTCTCCTCCGCCGTGCTCCACCCCTCAACCTCCGCCACCGTGACCTCACCTCCACCGCCCCGCATGATCAAGCGACCACTGTGCTCTCCCGGGTCTCTCGGCACCCTCTCCAGAAACACCTCATCTCTCTCCGGGTTCCCATCAAAGTACTCGATCACCACCGCACCCTCCTCTAACGCCCCCTCTCCCACCCGGCCTCCGAACCAATCATTCTCGCCCGGCCAGAACACCTCCACCCGAGTGCCCACTTGAAGCACCTCCACCACCGCATCCGCTGGGCCCGCCGCCTGCCCGCCCGACCCTCCAGTATGTACACAACCCGCGACCGCTGGGCCCGCCGCCCGCCCAGACGTCCCTTCAATATCCACACTATTCACAAACCCTCCATTCGCCCGATTACGTTTCTCAGAACTCAAAGTCATAATTCATTTAATCGAAGACAACGCCCAATGACGCTCACCACCTGCCACCAAGCAAAAAGAAAAATCCAACATCCGGACACTCACCGCCATGGAAATGCAACCGGTCGTGGCCTCAGGAGTCCTGCCTCTCACCCCGGGGAATTGGGCGGACAAGTGCTGACCACCCGTGCTGTGTGCGTTGATCCTTGTACCGACTCCTTTGGCACCCCGTATCCACAGAAGATCGGCTGCACTATGTACCCACGCCGGGGATCAAAGGATTCAACACACACTTCGGGACACTTATCCGGAACCTCCGGAGCTCACTTGTGAAGAATGGGACCCCCTAAGCCCTGCTGAGCCATCCGAGCCCTCGCGCATCTGCACCACAAGCGCACCGCTGGCGTGACTCTGAAGCCGGCCCGTCCCTGCACCACGGGCTGCACGAGCCATCCCTCCACCCCTAAGCCTGCGCTCCGGGCCACCCCTCTGCTCCCCAAGCCTTACTGGACCACCTGAGCCCATCTGCAATTGCCCTGTTCGCGCACTACTGTTGTGTCTCTGAAGCCGGCTCACCTCCGCCCCTCGAGCCACTCGAGCCATCCCTTCACCACCAAGCCCATATTCGTGACCACGTCGTTGCCCTCTACCCACTCTAGAACCCGGTCCCAGGAGAGCCTGCCCACCCGCGCCACGGCCGGAACCCCCACCAAGGCCTGTCCTGAGAGGCTGAGAATGATATATTGTGTTGCCCTCAGCGCCCTGCAATTGCCCTCAGCTTGCGCCTGCAACCCTCTGCCCCCAGCGCCAACTCCATCTGCCTGAAGCCCTTGTACCGAATGCGTTGCGAGAAAGCTGCAAAATTGAGCAATGCGCTCCACACTTGCGCCACAACTGTCGTGCCGCACTGCTCCTACTTGGGGCCCCATCCTCACCGTCGCCTGTGTGTCCCAAGCCCTCCCGGTGGCCGATAGTTCACCAACCGGGCGTCGCCTTCCCTACAGCTGCTCACTTTTAGTTCCGGCACGGCCAGCAACCTCGCCACGTGGGCACAGAAGCTGATGAGACGCCGTATGCTGCCGTGCAACCTGTTGTAAGTGCTCATCGTTGCCAGGATGATGGCCCCCCGGGCTCCGAGGGACCCAGCATGTGTCAACCCCACCCACGAGCCTCCCCAAATCTCCCTCGTCATCCTCATCGGTTCCCCCCATGCCAGCAGTCCCCTCCAGAAGGCCGGCCACCCGCCCGCTCGCCCCCATCAAAGAAAGTGGCCACCCCTTCCCGAGCCAAGGCCAAGGCTCGCTCTGGCGAGGCCCTGCTCAGCTCCTGAATCCAAATCCCACCCTCCGGGCCCGGCGAAGAGAGGTCATCCCACTCCGCCAAGATATCCTCGACACTTGAGTGAGTGTGTGTGTGTGTGTGTATGTTGTTGGCAAACTGCCACATTCAGGGAGCGTGCTTGTATTCATGTTGACTGCACGGTATCGATGTGCATACGAAGCAGTCCTTGTGTGACAAAGATGCATCTACCGATGTGCACACGGCTCGTCCTTGTGTGACAAAGCATGCATCTACCGATGTGCACGCGGCGCACCCTTGTGTGAAGATGCATCTACTGATGTGTTCAGAATTATTGCCTTGGAAATAATTCAGGTTATTTAAATCAAGACTCACAGCAGAGTCGCGCCCGCGGGAGGGCGCGACAGATCGGGCACAACCTGTAGGTACAGTCTGCCCGATCAGGCCCGATCTATACCGAGGCGGTATTAGATCAGAGGTAGTTGCGGCCCGCGAATCCGCACACAAAGTAGGAGCGTTTCACGGGCCTGGCAATTCTTGCAATTCTGACCCTGAAAGTTTCGGCTTTCTCTCTCAAATTCTGTAAAAATCTGAGTTGTAATTTCGTTCAAATTCTTTCAACGTTAGGAAAAAATATTTTGAAGACCTTTTTTCCCAGCGCAGCGGTAGTAGCACTGGGAAGGTAGACTGCAGCGGTAACGCATGTCTGGTAGGTTCGTCGCGGGGCCAAGAAATAATTACGGGAAGCAGTTGGAGCGCGACAGAGGCACGCAGACGGACATCTCAGGGGTGAATATTCCTTTGGTAGACTCCCGCGACGTAAGGGACTGGACACATCCCATCTTCGTACCGTGCAGGTGTTGTTTCGACTGCAGTCACTGGGACCCGCGTTTTCCTTACACGGGTTACATTTTCCGTCGGCACGGTTACGGAGGGGAGCGCGGCAGAGCGGTTCCGAAATTTTTTTACGTCAGCGCCTGCGGATGAGCGGACCTTCTTCAGTGGACATTCCGCCGTCGACGATTGAGGAAGAGTGCACATTCTGTGAACCAGACTCAGGCTCCGTAGCTTTTTGGAGAGTCATCTTGCCAACGCAGATTCCGTTGCCGAGGAGGAGCGTGCAACGCCGACGTACTTTTGTGGACCTGTGCAAGAGGTGTGCGAGGGAGCTCGAGGAGGACTACAGGGAGGCGATTTGGATTCCAATTGGCCGAGAAGAACTCTCTCGTTTCTTCTTTACCTGTTCTCGGTGGTAATTTTCACATGTCGGCACCAGCGCCGAGGGATCCGGGATGGGCGAGCTGGGACACCCAGGAGGTACGGCAGGTGTTGGAGTCCCTGAGGGACCTGGTGGTGGGCTCGAACGTCTCGAAGTCGGATTGGGAAGCGGCGCCGTTTGACGTGCTGGCAGGATTTGCAGCCATCGCGGGGCCGCTGCAGACCGTGCCGCAAGAGGTACTAGCTGCCACCCGAGAGCTGGCAGCGCTCGGACTCTTGGAGGAGGGCGCAGGTTCGGGTCCGAACCCGGCGTTTACAGTGGCTTCAGGGTAGCTGCTGCGAGGTAACTGGACCACGGCGCGAGTGATTGCGAAGAAGAGGATGAAGGCCGTGAAAGCGTGGGGCACCACCATGCTGGCCGGGCTGGCAGCCTCGCCAGCACCGGCGGGGGGCGCGGGGGCGCTCGGGCTGGTTGTCAGCGGGGGGGCGCCAGAAGGAGCGACGGGCGGGCCATCAGGCACCGTCACGCTAACGCACGCTCAGTTGATGGACCTCCTCGACATGGCGGTGGCCAAGGCCACGGCAGCGGCTGGAGGGGCTCTCGTTGCCCCAGCAGGAGGGGCGAGCGCATCAGGCGCGGAAGGGCAGTACCACAAGGCGCTGGCGGCATCCCAGGGGAAGCGGGACGGATGGTCGGTGGACCGTCACAAGCAGGTGCGAGCCAGCGTGTTGGCGGAAGGGGCGAAGCTGCGGGACTCACTGCTGCGCTTTCGTAGCGAGCACCCGTGGAAGCGCCCAGGGACGGTATTGGAGGCGCATGCCTTCCCGGAGCTCGCGTGGGCGCGGCCGATCTTGGAGGAGGAGGGCTGCGACATCGACGAGTTGCCGGCGGGCGAGGAGGCCTCTCTCGAGGATTGGTGCGTACTCGTTCACCTGCTGCGCGTGCGGGTGACAGAGATGCAGGCTTTCGTGAAGGGCAAGGAGCCGGGGGTGGTCTTCGAGGACGTCTTGGACGACTCCTTCGCGAGGAAGAGGCAGCGCTCTCCATCGCCCCCGAAAACGGGCAAGCGCCCGCAAGTCGACCCGGGGATTCTGGCAGGCGCGGGGAGCCCCGGAGTGGCACTCACTTCCGGTCGGCGTGGAGAGCTGGCAACGGCAGCGGCTGGGCTGCGTACCGTCACCGAGGAGCAGCTGCAACAGGCGCTCATGGGCACCCTCTCCCCCGAGGCGGTCCCAAAGCCGGCAGGTGAGGGAGCCCCGCGCCCGGTGATTCCCCAACACATGGGAGGGGAACTTGCGGGACTGGACCTGCGGGTGTACCCGGGGCAGAGCCTGGACGCCCAGCAGGCTAAGCTAGTCCTTGGAGAGGACGGGAGGTCACTACAATGGGAGGCAGCGAACAAGAAGACCAGGTGCTCGACGTTGCCGGAGTGGGAGCGTGGCTTCTGCTACGTTGTGAGGAAGGTGAAGTCTGAGCGACAACATCGTCTGATGGTGTACTTCAAAGACTGGTTCCAGTACCGGGCGCTGGAGTACGGAGTGACCGCCTTGATCAAGTTCTACGAGTTCTTCATCCTGCAGATGGAGGAGGACCCCTCCGTAACCTTCGAGAGACGGTGCTACTCGGAGCTCTTCGAGGACTACTCCCGGGAGCAGCAGCTGCACCCGGTGAAAGCGAAGAGGCCTTGGGGTGACGATCGAGGCCAACGGTGGGGCAAGCAGGGCAAGGGCAACGACAAGGGCGGTAAGACGCGAAATGACCCCCCCAACCCTCCCCGCGACGGGGGCGGCAAGGGGGGCAAGGGCAAGGGTCGCGGGGGAGTGGAGCTCCCGCAGGTCCGCCGTGCTTGCGCGCTCCACAACCGCAGGGCGTGCAACTTTGATCCCTGCAGGTTCGAGCACATTTGCGGGGACTGTGGTGCTGCGGACCACGTGTCCGGGGCCGTTGCGTGCCCCGGGCACTCGTGATGCGGGCGGCAGAGCCCGGCGCAAGCTGCGGCGCCGGGCAACGCCAACAGCAGCAGGAGGGCGCCGGCGGGCGCCGGGGAGGCACCGGCACGAGGGCCGGTGGCCGAAGAGGGCCATGAGCCCGAGGATGGCGAGGAGGAGGAAGATGTGATGTCCGTGGCTAACGCGTTCGAGTTCACGCCTGCGGAGCCGGGTGACGGTGACTACATCGAGATCGAGCGCGGTGGGGGCGACACCGGTGACGTCTTGCGCGGTGGGGACTGGTGGAGGCATCTTGTGCCGACCACCTTTGTTCCAGTGTGGGATGTGACGGGGCGGGCGTTGAGAGGGGAGCCCGCACCAGGATGGACGGACACGATGAGCACCTTCGCGGTGACGCCAACTCCGGTGTCCGAGACGGACCCAGAGACATGGAGCGTGATGGACGGGGCGAGCCGGCGATTGAGGAGATCGAAGAGATGGCCGGCGATCCGCGAGCGACTTCTTCGGCGAGCCACGCAGGAGAGGATGGAGGCGACGGGCACGATGGAGCACGAGCGAGCGAGGTACGTGCAGGAGGTGCAGAGCGTGGGAGCAGCGGTGCCGCTGCTTACGGAGCGAGCACATCTCATGGCGGCGGCGTTCGAGGATTGGCATGATGTGGACTTCCTCGTGCGAGGAGCCGCGTGTGGGATCGGGTGGCCGTCGCGGACGATGGAGGTGGACGAGCCCTTTAACGTGCCCAATTACGTGGGCGACGAGCACATGGAGGCGATGGAGCGCGAGATCGAGAAGGAGCTCTTGGAGGCGCGCATCTTCCCGGCGGACGACCGGTTGCCGTGGGGCGTTTCTGCTTTGGGAATGGTGGAGAAGCTCCGCAACGGCAAGGTGAAGTACAGACCTGTGTGGAACTACTCGCGACCGTGTGACATCGGCGTCAACGCGAGGATCGAGCTGGAGACGGACAAGTTCTCTTCGGTGAAGGACGCCTACGCCCTGCTCCGGCCAGGGTACTAGATGGTGAAGGTGGACTTGGACTCCGCTTACAGATCGGTGGGGGTGGCGAGCCAGTTCTGGCCCGCCCAATGCTTCGAGTTCGGAGGGGTGCGTTACATGGACGCCCGCGCCCCGTTCGGGAACCGGGCATTGCCGGGCATCTTCATGAGGTACACGCGTGCCATTGTGGCGTGGATGCGGGCACAGGGGATCCCATGCGTGGGGTACTTAGATGACTTCTTCATGGTGGCAGCCACGCGTGAGGCCGCTGAGGAGATGATGATGCTGTTGGTCGAGCTCGTCTCATTCCTGGGATTCCGGGTGAATTCGGCCAAGTGTGAAGGTCCAGAGCAGCTCATGGAGTTCTTAGGGGTGGAATTATCCACCTCGGGGGACGTGTGCACGGCAGCCATCAGCAAGGACCGAGTGGACTTCGTCGTGCGCACGGCAAGAGAGGTGCGCCAGCAGGCGAGGCGGAAGCCGGTGCACAGGCGGCAGCTGGAGAGCCTGTGGGGGCTCCTGGCGTTCTGCAGTCAGGTGGTGTGGGGGTTGTCGTTGTACACGCGCAGGGGCTTCTCGTTGCTGGCGGCATCGGGGACGCGGGGAGCGGTGCGGGTGACACCGCCGGTGCTGGAGGATCTCGACACCATCGAGGAGGTGATCCGACGGTACAATGGCCGCAAGGTGGTGTTGTTCCGGGAGGACGTGAAGGAGGACTTCTTCGCCACGGACTCGTCGGGCACGAAGGGGATGGGCGGCCTGATGGACGAGAGGTTCTTCCTGCACTCGTGGGAGGACGTGCGGAGGATGATCCAGAAGCCCTGGTTCCCTTTCAGGAAGGGCGTGCCCGAGAGCGAGCACATCAACTACCTGGAGCTGTTCGCAGTGTGGTGGGCGGTAGTGCTCTGGGGGCGGCACGTGCAGGGCCGCACGGTGGTGATCAGGATCGACAACCAGTGCGCCTTGCGCCAAGTGGCGAAGTGGTGGGGTCCGCCAGAGTACCTTCCGCTGCTTAAGCAGCTGTTCCTGACGTGCGTGCGCTACGACATCCGGCTTCGGCCGGTGTACATCACCACGAAGGACAACAAGCTGGCGGATCTGCTGTCGAGGATGCGGCTGCGGCAGTTCCACACGGAGCACCGGGCGTTCATGAGGGCGACGGTGTGGCGACAGTGATGATTGGATGCTCAGCCCGGCGGAGTTCCACTCGCTCGACACGGAGTTCGGGCCATTCACCCTGGACGCGTGCATGGCGCCATCGAGGGCGAACGCTTTCTGCGCGGTGAGCTGGAGCCGGGAGGAGGATGCGCGGGTGCAGCGGTTCGACGCGCACCAGGCATGGGGGAACCTGCCATTCTCCATCATGTACGACATCATCGTGAACTTCCTCCGGTGCAAGAAGCGGCAACAGATGGGCACATCGGGCACCTTCCTGGTGCCGGTCTGGGGGCAGGACCGAGGGCGGGCCCCAGACCCCACTTGGACGCTCATTTTGAGCATGCCGGAGGTGTTCAAGGTGGTGCGAGAGTGGCGGAAGGGCACACACCTGTTCACTGCGCCTGCCCTGAAGGGAGGCGGGCGCTCGGAGTGGGGGCCCACCAGGTGGAATGTGGTGGTGGTGCGAGTGGGCCCAGAGCCGGTGACGCTGCCGGGTTGGGTGTGAGGGCAGACTCGGTGGTGCAGGCACTGCTGCAGGAGCAGAAGCGCTACGAGGAGGAGGCGCTGGCGCAGAGCACCAGAGGAGCCTACAGCACAGGGGCGAGGGCATTCGTGACGTTCTGCATCGCCTTCGCGTGCTTGGGGTGCTTGGAGCCGCTCCTGCCGGCCTCGGATGATGTGCTGGTGTGGTTCATCACGTTCTCATCGTGGTTCCTCGCCCCGAGCACCATCAAGAACTACTTAGCGGCGGTGCGGCAATTGCACCTACAGCGGGGCCACGCGTGGAGGCCGGTGGCGGAGCGCTTCAGGGTGGCGGCTACCCTGCAGGGCGTGCGCAGGTACTGGGACCGGCCCTCAAAGCCGGTCATGCCGCTCACCTTGCAGAATCTGTTGGACATGTCCCGCCATGTGGAGTTCGGCTCGCTCCCAGAGCTAGCGCTGTGGGCGGCGATCTTGGTGGGGTTCTTCGGATTGTTCCGTAAGGACAACCTCACCATGGGTAAGGAGGACGCCTGCAACCCGCGGGCGGCTTTGGTGCGGGATGATGTGCTGTTCACCGAGGATGGCGAGGCGGTGTGGATCAAGGTGAGGTACTCTAAGACCATCCAGTGCGGGGAGCGCTTTCACTGGGTGCCCCTTCGGAGGGTGCCGGGGTCGGCACTGTGCCCAGTGTGGGCGCTGCGGGCGCTCATGGGCGCTACGGCGGACAGGGCCGGTGACTCCCCCCTCTTCGTGGTGGAGAAGGTGGTGGGGAGGAAGGTGCAGGTGGTGCCCCTGACCCACGCGGGTCTGGTGGGGGGCATCAAGCGCTTGGCGAAGGCAGCGGGCCTGCGCCCGGAGGCCTACGCCGGGCACTCGCTCAGGCGGGGCGGGGCCACAGCGGCGAAGCAGCTGGAGGTGCACACCATGTACATCAAGCACCAGGGGGACTGGCGCAGCGACTGCTACGAGAGGTACTGCGAGATGCAGCCCGAGCAGAGGCTCATCCTTCCGGGAGCCATGGCAGCGGCCGCGGCAGCACTCACGTGATGTGAGCGCATGAAGGTGATGGCATCTTTCGGCCCCTGCCTGGCCCCCTTGGGTGAGTGTGTTGAGTGTCGCATTGTGCCGCCGGCAGTCAGGCCGCTCAAGGGAGCGAGGAGCCCAGAGGGGGCAAGGCCGCTCAAGGGAGCGAGGAGCCCAGAGGGGGCAAGGCCGCTCAAGGGAGCGAAGAGTCAGATGACTAGGCCGCTCATGGTAGCGAGGAGTTCAGAGGCCGCTCATGGTAGCGAGAGGGACTGCCGGCACGCACATCACATCACTGAACCTGTCAGGTGAGCCGCTGCACAGGGCAGGAGGCATGGTAGAGGTTGCACGAGAGGACTGCTTGCCAAAGGGGCACTCTGCTAGCCACGGAGGCAAGGAAGGAAGCAGAGAAGCACTGTTAGCTAGGCAGAGAGCAACCGTAGCTTAGCAACTCGTGTAGCATTGTCACCTGACAGTCTCTGGGAGACACTCACTCAGCCAAAGGTCAGAATGCAAAATGAGCCTGGAAGGCAAAAGAGGAAAAGAGAAAAGGCAGAGAAATGGCAAAGAAAGGAAAGAAACAACAATTAAACTAATAGCAATTTAATGAGAAACATTGCTGAGGCCTGCCAACCTGCTTGGCATGTTTGTCTCACCCTGCTGTGAATTGCTTGAAATAATTCAGAATTATTGCCTTGGAAATAATTCAGGTTATTTAAATCAAGACTCACAGCAGAGTCGCGCCCGCAGGAGGGCGCGACAGATCGGGCACAACCTGTAGGTACAGTCTGCCCGATCAGGCCCGATCTATACCGAGGCGGTATCAGATCGGAGGGTGTTGCGGCCCGCGAAGCCGCACACAAAAGTAGGAGCGTTTCACGGGCCTGGCAATTCTTGCAATTCTGACCCTGAAAGCTTCGGCTTTCTCTCTCAAATTCTGTAAAACCCTCCCTCCGCTCCACTCTGAGTTGTTTGCTTTGTTGTGGGATTGGGGATTGAGGGCCAGGTGACGGCTGCACGAGAGGACTGCTTGCCAAAGGGGCACTCTGCTAGCCACGGAGGCAAGGAAGGAAGCAGAGAAGCACTGTTAGCTAGGCAGAGAGCAACAGTAGCTTAGCAGCTCGTGTAGCATTGTCACCTGACAGTCTCTCGGAGACACTCACTCAGCCAAAGGACAGAATGCAAAATGAGCCTGGAAGGCAAAAGAGGAAAAGAGAAAAGGCAGAGAAATGAAAAGAGAAATGGCAGAGAAAGGAAAGAAACAGCAATTAAACTAATAGCAATTTAACGAGAAACATTGCTGAGGCCTGCCAACCTGCTTGGCATGTTTGTCTCACCCTGCTGTGAATTGCTTGAAATAACACACGGCTCAGTCCTTGTGTGACAGCATGCATCTACCGATGTGCACACGGCTCAGTCCTTGCTTGTGTGACAGCATGCATCTACCGATGTGCACACGGCTCAGTCCTTGCTTGTGTGACAGCATGCATCTACCGATGTGCACACGGCTCAGTCTCAGCTTGTGTGACAGCATGCATCTACCGATGTGCACACGGCTCAGTCCTTGCTTGTGTGACAGCATGCATCTACCGATGTGCACACGGCTCAGTCCTTGTGTGACAGCATGCATCTACCGATGTGCACACGGCTCAGTCCTTGTGTGACAGCATGTATCTACCGATGGAAGAGGGTGGTGATGGTCTCACCCACACATGTGGACCCGGAGCAGTTGTACCCGGTGTTGCAATCGGAGTCAACACTGCAAGACGTGTCAAGAGGCGGCGGCACAGACGGCGGAGAAGGCGGAGACGGAGGAGGGCGTGGGGGAGGGAGACGGAGGAGGAGGAGACGGAGGGGGTGGGGGGGGGGACGGGGTAGGGGGAGGGTATGGGGGTGGGGGAGAGGTGGAGGCGGAGGGGGCGGGGTGGGGGAGGACGGGGAGGAGGCGGGCTTAATGCAGATGGAGGAAGTGAAGGGGAGATGGAGATGGGGGTGGTGGAGGCGAGGGAGGGGGATACAGTAGGCAAGAAACTGTATGAAGCACCGTTAACAAGGTTAATGCTGCTGTCATAAGAAGACCATTGTGAGCCATCCATAGTTGTGTCCATCACGTACAGATTATGGTCACTGTTGGGGGGGTTCTCAGACCCAGTAATTGTCGACACCGTGGAACTGGAAATATAGTTATTTATAAGGGTGGCGCCGATGAAGTAGGTAGAACTTCCCCAGCTATACACAATGCCACCAGCACCAGCATGGTTTCCTTGCACGAGGCAACCGTCTTGGAAGTGCAGAAAACCACTCCAATCATTCTTGGCCACCCCACCATAAGCCGCCAAGTTGTTGACCACGGAGCCCCCGCTAAAGATGACGACAGCATTCCATCCCATGAAAATGGCGCCGCCTTGTGACCCGGATCCAGACAGATAGTACGGTCGATTGTCGGAGACTGAACAGTCCATAAGAGTCATACTTGTGCCGCCGTCTTTCACCAGAAAAGCACCTCCACCTGCAACTGAATTTGTGTAGAAGCTGGATGTGGCGCGATTGTTTGACACGTCGCAACTGTCCAAGATGACTGCGCCAGAACAACACACATACATTGCGCCACCACACCACGCTTCACTATCCTGCATGGTGACGCCGTATGCCTCTAAGCGCCCCCCTTCAATTTGCAGCAACCCCCCGTAAGCCGTCGTGCTGTCACCGCCATTTCCATTGAGCAGCCTCAGATCTCGCAGCAAGAGGGTGCCCCCACTTTGCACCACAAATATCCGAGAGCTACTAGCTGCATCTAGAACACACGTTTCTTCACAAAGGCCTTCGATATCAAACATTTGTCCTGAAGTGATTGTCGGAAAGGGGCTCCCTGTAAGCGTGATGTCGGACTGGACTTGGATGACGGCAGGCTCTCCATTCAACATTGCCTGCGTAATCTCGGACAGTGAACTTACCGACTGCTGCAGCATGGAGCGTGCACCTGTGAACAAACAACAACTTGCTAACAACAGTCAGTCTGTTCTTTCCCAGCAAACTCTTAGCCGTAGCCGAGCAATCCAGTGGCCGCTTTCGTTCTTAGGGTGTTTTCTTGTTTTTGGGGTAATTCGTAGGTGCTGCATGCATGCAACGAATTGAAAAGCTTGTGTCCTGCATATTGGTATATGCGGGTTTCTGCATGTTTGTGGAAATAGCAAAACATGCACTTCAACAAATTCAACATGTAATGATGATTCACAATAATGAGGAATGCCGTCAATCTTAACTGCCCCGCGGGGTCGCCAAGACAAACATGGGGGGAAGGAACAAAACCCATACTAACTACAGGAGTACTAGCTCTCCGCACTGACCGCCTGCTTAAAGGGGCCACCTAGGTGAAGGCAAAGTGCACGTGCGTGGTCTCCCGTATGGCCTTGGGGCCGGGTCCCACTAGTGAGGAGCTTCAGGCGTTTGATCAGGGACTCGTGCGGCCATAATGGGTGGTGCACTACCAGGGGGATGCGAATTAAAGCATAAAATGATGATTAATATTTGTGTTTCATTGTATCAAGGGATGTGCCGTGGTGATACCGTCCATTCAGGTTGCGCTCGATCTGGGTTTGGTGGGGGAAGCAGATGCTCCGATGGACCTGGTGCCGTCTGGTGGTGGAGACATTGGTGGAGCAAAAGGTTTAGAGCACTAGCTAGAGGTGCTGCCATCGAGGAGGCGGCGATGCCGTTGCCGGCAGAGGTGGTCCGGGTCAGGTATGCCGAGGCAAAGCAGGGCGGCAAGAACCGGTAATGATACATTTTTGGAGTTCCTCATGTTGGCGAGCGATGGTTGCCCAATCTGCATGATTGTGTTATTATTCGGAGGCGGGGGAGGCCTTCTCGAGTTGGCCTTACTTATTACATGGTACATGCACCCAATCAACTCACCAAATTTGCTGGGCTAGCTATGATTGTGGGTGATGGAGAGCGGCGGTTGCCCATCATGCCGCGCGAGACGGTCGATGACCCTCAGGAGTGGGATTCCGCAGCCGCGCCCAACGGGCCTGCCTGCTGTGATTGCGCAATGGCCAGCGTCTACGGTGCAGCAACATCAGGGGTGTTTGTTGCCTTCCCTATCTAGAGACCCAGCAGGTGGCATGCTTAGGCCGCGACGCTGCTGATGTCGTTCCGCTAGCAGTGGGGGGCGGCAGCTCATGACGATGATGACCCGCCGCCTGGGGAGGGCGACCCGGCTTTCCGATGCCCACGGTACGTGGGGAGGGCGCAACCGCATCCGGCGATGAGGATGACTCGCCATGCATCTGTGGCAGGCGCTATGGCTTGATGACTTAGCAGGGGTAGACCTCACTCCGCATCATGGAAGATGAGTCTTTAGTCCCAGATGTTTCCCCCCCAAAACAGCACTTATTCTGCAGTTTTCCCCATTATATAGTCTATGCCTCATGCTTGCCCTTACATGTGACATCCCTCGATGTTGTTACATTATCAGCCGTTTCACAGGATAGACACAGTCCTCAAATCCTCCAGAAGCTCTGATATGCTTTCTTAGACTTAGACAAATATATCATATTCTTCTATACGGTTTCCGACCAGAGCCTGCATGTAATATAACTTATGTTCATGAATATGCTTCACCCTACTTGTTATTTCACACTCTTCATTACCGCAACTGGGGGCGTGAAAAAAGTGCATCCCTGCGGACGGAGCTGGTGCGACGGAGGGTCGCGATGATACTTGCAAGCTACTGGGAGGTGTTGTGTCGGATTGCAGCACCCTTGTCCTGGACTTCCGAAGCGCGAGTGGCAAGCGACACTATCAGCTTGGTGAAGGTTGGCGTGGTGAAGCAATTGCACTCCTCAGTCAAGCAGGAGGCCGACTCGTCACTGAAGACGGAGGAGGAGGCCAGCTCCGCAAAGATCATCTCCGGAGCCGAGAAGGAAGAAGAAGATGATGATGAAGAAGAAGGGCATGTCGCCCACTTCTTCTCGCATGCGGGTGAAAGCCATGTCGTATAGCAGGAAGGCGTATTGCACGGCCATCTTGATTGCTAGCTCGGGAGTGAAAGGGCGTACTGGATGCATTCGTCAAGGAGCTGGAATATAATTGCAAGGCCAGAGGACTGCCTGCCCTAAGGTCAGCTAAAATGTCGTGGAGAAGGGTGACCTAGCAACCCTAGAAAACCTGGAAGAGGCCTGCAACATTCCGCCGGCGGTACTAGACGGCTACTAGGCGTGTCTGAGGGGCTCTACAATGTTGTGACCCGCGCGTTTACCTCTATTTGTAAGTGCATTGAGCTCAAGCTAGACAAAATGGTGGATATGCAAAAGGAGGCGTGGATCGTTTTGCTCATATATAAGGCATTGAAGGACCTCTTCGAAGATCAGCATACTTAGTGGCAGCACGGGCCCGAACAACAATACTCAGGTGAAGCAGAGCGGTCGGTGTGATGAAGGCGGCCGGCCTATTATTATTATTATTATTAGTTCAGCAGCCACGCACTACCAAGCCATAGGCGTGGTTGCCATCTTGAACAATCACATCCTTGGACCTGTCACAGAAATTGAACCTGGCGCTACCGTAACCGGTGGAGACAGCACGCCTGGAGTATAAAAATATGTTGCAAACATCGGACAGACAATACTGATGAGGCCACCTAAGCAGATCTTCAAGGAGGAGTTTGGGTATAGTTTGCGAGTCCTTGTCTACTATGATCAGGAAATCCATTCTTACCACATGCATATCCGCAACTTGTTTTCGATGATGAACATACAAACGTCGGTGCATGGTTGAGTACAGCAAGTGCTTGCACCTACGTGTGGCAACAACCTGCATCATATCATAGAGCCCGGACCTACTTCGTGCCACTTGGAACTGGTACGTATGGTTAGTTGTGGAAGGATCGATGCGGGCGGGGCAGGTGACTTGGAGATCACGAGCAGGGGAATGCAAAAGTGGTGGACATGCATTCCCTGAAAACACCGAAGCGGATTCATTATTGCGCTAAGTGGAACGCATGTAAATGCACCAAGAAACCATGCAAAGTCGTGCATTCATTTTCTTTTTGATTGTGGAGGTTACCACAAAAGGAAACACAAGGTTAGGCTATATCACGGGTTTAGGTTTCTCCCGATACACAGGTGCGCTTCCTCTTGCCTGCCTGCTAATACGGGGAGGAGTGTTAATTGGAACTCAGAGAACCGATGGGCGTGGCTGCGACCATCTCGTTTAGAACGTCGGCATACATCTTCGAGGGGTCTTCCCGACAAAGAGTATTTACGGTGAGCATTGTGAAGCCAGCCCACATTATGAATATGGGCCAGGCAGGGTGTTGTCGCATGGCGAACGGCAACACGTGTGATGAGTCTTTCAAGTGGGGAACCGCCTTCTAACCAAAACTGTACCCCCGACCTTTCTTTCACTTGCTGTAGTGAAAACGCCGTGGATGCGACAATACGCAAGCAAGCAAGCAAGAATAGGACACCCTGAGGTCATTCTCACTTGCTCCTGCTGCTCCTGTTGCGTCTCGTGTCGAAGCTGCTGTTGCATCTTCATACATCTTCATCAAGTCCTGTCCGGGTACGGCTGGACTCGGAGTGTTAGAGTGGGTCTTCATCGGCTTTCGCCAGCTGGTTGTCTGATTTGTTTGCTAGCTATCAGGTTGACAACGTGAGCTTCCTAAACACCTGATCTGGTTTAGGCGGGAAATGTGTTGAGAGTAATCTGCAGTGTGCCCGCACAAGAATATCTGAAAAATATTCCGTGAAGTTCTTTTGCTCGAAAGTGCAAAAGAACAGAGCTGAGTCGGTGCCTATTCGAACTCTTACTTTTAGTCTGTGATTGGATCCGATCCTCTTGGAAGGTTCGAACCGTTACGGTCGACATACAAAGCACACGGCTCAGGTGGATTCGGGGCATTTTTTGAAACCACTAAAATTCTGCGGGCTCCAATGTAAACATTTCTTTATTGTAGTTTTCCGAAGACTCTCATCGTTGGATTCTTATCAAATTTGATTCTTACAGGGCCTCAAACCGTGTAATAAATTAACTGTACATACTCATCATGACAACAGTTCTCACATCATTAATAAAGGTGTCTAGTCTGAAGCGGCACAACCACGACTATTGTTGATCATCATACATTCCACAGGGATCGTCACGTCCAACACTCTAGGAGTGAGTGTTTACAACCCAAGCTGAAGAGCCACGCATGCTAATTCGACAGATACATGCCAAATCAAAGGCGAGGGGAGCTTATATACCAGATCTTGGTAGCGGATCATAAGTCTTCTCTTGAGTGACGGCCACGTTGCACAGGAAGAGTTTAAATGCCATGGTTGCAAGCAATTGTGATGGTCTCATCGTGCTGTCCAATTTTGAACGTCAAAATCGATGCTCATGATTGGTGGAGTGTACCTGATGTCCAAAACATGCCTTTGAACGATGTGCTTGAATGAATACTAAGCGGACATACATAAAGCTTAGCGCATTGCAACTCAAGAAGCGACTTGCAGTTCCCTCATGCCCTTAACGACACCATGTACACATGATTCTTTTCCAAGGGTGGGGATTGACTACTCGAGGAATTATGATTGATCGGAACAATCGAGTATACACCAATCAAACAAATTTTAAACTTGGAGAAACAATTCTAATTAAGTAAGAAACCCTCATTAAAAAATAACACCAGATGGCCGATCTCAATGCCTGGAGAATTTCACTGACATTGTCAATTATTAATTGTGCGTTTAGCTCAAGATCAAATATCCAATGAACCAATTTCAATTTCACCAGATTTGACTGAAAGATATAGCGGGGTTCATGCATGGTCCTCCGCTAATAATTATATCTCACGAAAACGGCTTGCCGATGCAGCTAGCACGTGGGCACCGTTGCAAATTACAATTGTGCTCTTTACCAACTTTCCGATTGCATTTGTTGATTTCCTGGTAACTATATTGTATTGATTTTGGTTTGGCTGCAGATTTTTTTGATGTATTAAATAAACAGCTCATATCACTTCCAACTATTGGACCGACTGTTCACATGACCGTTTGGACATGATTGTGTGTGTCTCCTGGTATACTGTCTCTACGTTTTGAACTCTCATGTTGCTTGCACAACATTGAAGTTTGTTTATGTTTCATGTATGTGGGAGTAACATTTGTGAGGGTTTCAATTTCCGAGTTCTTGCACACACCTTCGTACCTACTATTATTGTGGCCTGCTATCCTTATTGGCCCTGCCTTATTCTCTTTGCTCATTTGCTGGTTCCTACACTTGGTATTGTTGCGTCGCTAGAAAGCGGCACGGCAGTACGAAGCCTTTGACTCGCCTCGGGGCCAAACCCGACCCTGCCGTTGTTCGTAACGCACGTAGTACCCCCGCGAACCACTCACTTCGCTTTGTCCTGCTGAAACCATTTTGCAATTTATTTTCACTGGGTTTATTTTTCCTGTTCGCGTTTATTACAAATTGTTGCACACATCATAACGTCCACCTTGGCGGCGATGCTCTTGAATTGGTCAACATGCATGTGCGCATTTTGGCGACCGTTTGGCTCTACTTAGCAGGATTCCTGTTTTCGGTTCATCGGAATGGAACTTTCGGTTTCATAGGCGGTTTCCCGTGCCGTGGTCAGTTCTGCCCACCAGCATGTTAAAACTATTCATACATTCTACCCGGTCATTCTTACTGTGTTTTTGTTGACCACCCTGATTTATTGGCACTTGCTATACACAGTCTTATGATGTTCACCATGCGTCGTGCGTGGCGCTGCTCTTTGGCCGGCAGGTGTAAGCCTTGGCGATTGTTTGTATCTACTCTTCAGTTTTCCTACTTTTGGTACATCGGAATTTAAAGTTTTGGTGTGTGTTGAAGAGATTCCTTCGTGGTGTCATGTTGTGTGTGCTCTATGTGTAGAAAACTGCCTAGTTCTGCCCTCCTTCATGCCCCCCGCTTTTGCCAATGGAGCATTCATTTTCCATTAATTTGGCGCTCTGGTTCTTACCAATGCCGCTTCTATGTACGGGCACTGCCTAGAATGCCGGCAACTTACTATCATATGATGATGACCGACATCATCTTGCCTAGATAGAATGAGGCAGGGTAATGTGAAAGTCTTTGATTCACCTCAGGGCCAAACCCGACCCTGCCAACATAAGATACGTCCTGCCCCCTCTCAAGATTCTTTGCTTTGGCTGTTTTTGTTCAGACTAGCTATCCTTGCATACCCTGATAGTTTCAACGTGTATGTGTTCGCCATCAGGTTTATCACGGTTATGGTTTGTGAAGATATCAACGGCGGCGGCATTATTCTATCGCGATAGGTGCGTCGGTAACTCGGTATTTCACTGCGGCAGTTTTTGTATGCTTACCCTACTGTGCTGATGCAACCTTGTTATTACATGTTCACATGTGGAGACAGAATAAAATGTGGGGTTCTAATTTTCTTCAAATTTGTGGAGGAGTATTTCGATCGGTACAACGGCTGTTACGTTTTTCTATACCACCTGTCTTGCCCTTGTTGGCGTTTCATGACCGCACATGTTTGTGCATGCGCTGCTACATCACAACTGGTATCTTGGCCTTTCAGTGCTTAGGGCTAATATGTGTATGTGTGCCTTGTTACATGTGCACCCGGTGCCACTGGTGTGAACGCGTGTGTGCTCTGCATGTTGCTCACACCCTTTTGGAACACAGTAGTGTGTTGGACTTTGTCTGTGGGCCTCGCCGTTGTGGAGTTTGCTCGCTGTTGCTAGCACCCACATTGCCTCAGGCCGATACATTCAATGTGGCTTCCTGTTGGCACCGCCTCGGTTTGACATGTTTGTACTTTGCTGTGGGCACTACGTTGTAGCGTTGCATACATGCCACCATATCACTCATCCTTCACATTTCTAAGTGCCTAAACCCTAAACCCTCAAGTGTGTGTATTATTCTTTTCTCAGGTGCTTCAGCTTTGCGCGCAGCAGTGAATCCTTGAATGTTTTAAGCTGCGTGCCCCGTAGATATCCAGATTAGAGTCCATAAATCTTGTGAGTGTAGCGCGAGCTCTCTTGAAATCTGAGAGTCTATGCAAGATCAGTGCCCTATGTACTCATATTTACAGTGTAAATCTGGTTTCAATTGCAATTTAGACCATATCTGATAAGATAAGTATATAGATAGATAGACTGCTTATCAGCCAAGTCTGCACCCAATAACAAAAGTGCCAACAAATTTAAGAATAGAAAATATTAAGGAATCAATTAAAGAAAAAAAATTGTGACACCCAGAGTTTCGACGGGGAATAGGATTTTGAGCTCGGCTGCACGGGACGCCACAAGACTCACCCTGCATGGTTTGCCCAGTGACGCAAGGGTATACTTGTATTTTGAAGATCATATATGTTGTATATATAGAGCTATAATTTGAGACAAACTGGACAGGGAAGCATGTCAGTTAATTGTTTGAAGGTACTGTAAAATTACCGCTCTATCTTTTCATTTTCACAGCCCTCACAGACACGTCGTAGTATTTACATAGAAGCTACTAGCGCCACAAGACTGTGCAAGTTGATAATGGTTTATTAAACGCAAGGCTACGGTGATGATAAGCGCCGGATGCCCACGTCTCAGCTTCCAAGGTTGCTAGTTTTAGACTGCCAAAACCCTGGTAGGTGATATGATTAACTTCCATTAAAGTTTCAGACCACATGAACTAGTCAAGGTGCCGGTGCGAAAGGTCCATAGTTTGAAAAAGTTCAGCCTGTTTATTCACCTTATTAGGATCATAATTTCGTTGTCCACCATAGTACAACACCTAAAGCTCAGAGGAGACAAACTGCCCTTGAAGTGCTTATCGTGGTTGCAAAACGAGTGCGTCAGACACGGCTACTAAGGCTCGCGCGTGGAACCACTATCACTGGCTACAACGATGTTCTGATTTTGCACTGATGAAGGTGCAATGAAGTTCGCCCTAGCTGGTACAATATTATTTGTCAGCTGGTGGCTTATACTAACGCTGAGAATAAGGAGGTGTTAAAAACAAGCCTCGGTGCTACCAGGCAGCTGCCAGCAGGGGATCATGTTTCAATTCGTTTTTTTGCGCTTACTTTACAGTGTTAGCTGCCTTGTCACTGTCATACCCCTAAGTTGCCTTGGCGGGTCCCGATCCCGGTCTGGTGTACACATGCGCAAAATTGCAAGCCATGTACCACGTGACCACCGTTGGTGCTATGGCCACTTACTAATTGGACTAGAAGTATCCAGGAAGAGTACACATACATCTACCCACAACTTTAAAAGCACTCGGGGGAAAGCCTCATCCTGGCTCCCCATCATAATTGGCATAAAACACATATTCACAATGTGGCTCTCTCGAGGAAGACTTTTAATAGTAATCGGGGAGCATTTTGCAAAAAAAATTGAGAACACAATCTCTCAACTACTAATTCCAGGATTCACATGGGAGAACGCACCGTTATCATGGATCATTGAAGTTGAGCTCCAGGCAGCTCCGGAGGGGTACCGTCGCATAGTAGTGTTAGGTGACACGCTTCAGACTTTCGAGTACTTGCGCTCACGGCATTACGTTGGGACCTCTGTCGTGTCCTCGAACGTGTCAGGAGACTTCTTAACGTTCACCAGGATATATTAGCTTGGCGATATATACCTTCCGACTCGGCGATTCTGATAACGAGCCGCACCATTCCCTCCAACACTAAACGGCGCTGAACGTGCTGTCTGTTGATGCTACAGCAGTGATGCACTCGAGTATCGCGGGCGGCCTTGATTGCTATGGCAGAGCGTTACAGAGAGCACCATTGTTAATAGCTAAGATTATCTACTAAGGTACAAGCAGAGCGAATCATGCTCAGAAATATCTGAAACTAGGATCAGCCTCTCCGAGTGCAGCCTTGTGATCCGCTTAAGCAAATTTCGGCGGAGTCCTTGGAGCTGGGAAGTCTCTGTCAAGGAGTCACATTGCAAGGGCCACTGTGCAATAATATGATTCCGATGTTATGGCATTGTAATACCAGTCTGAGATATGCGAGACACTATAACTGTGTTAAGCATCGTGAAAGTGTCGCCTCCCACCTGAGCGACGCCTACTTCAGGCTAAATATTACATCCCGCCCAAACAGGGGCTCGACACAGTGACTGACTTAGTCTGTATCTCGTGTGTCCCGTGGTAGCGCACAGCACGTTTAAGAGCGCGGGACCTTCCAGGGCGGAAGTGTCGGAGTAGAAGGTACGGATTTGCCCATGCAGACCTCACGCAATGTCTCGGCTAGTGTTCCGGCACACCTGCGAAACGGTCCGTTTCTCCTTGGTCACCTTGAACACGGCACAGCTCGATTATTAAAGTGCACTGGAGCAGCGTGCTTACAATGGCTTGAAGCCGAGAAGCCTTATAGATGAGGACAATGCTTTACCCCGTAACACGGGACTACGGTTACCCGCTCGGATTTAAGAGATACTTTAAGGCATTAAGCTAATAGCAGAGAATTCTTCAAAAAAAAACATAGTGAAAAACGGCTATATACCCTAAAGGGTAGAAGAGCTCTCTTCTTTTATACGTTTCAGAACTGTTGTAAGAGAATTTTGATGTATAGGAAGCCTGGTCCCTATTGACACCCGCATCGCGCGGACATGACGAATCCCATATTGTGCTGTTGGGTTTTGGGGGAAATCTCGGATACATCGAGATTTCCATATTCAAATAGTTCATAACGATTATCGTATCTAAAGAGTGGGTGTTTTTAGATCCACGGGTGTTGATAGGGCCAAGACTTCCTACTTGCAATTTGCTGGAACCCTATGACGTCAGTAGTACGTACTTACGTCATACGTCAAGTGGTTATTACGTAAGTACGTCGTAAGAACCAGTCGATCAGCTCGAAAGCGTTCCTGCGTCCAAGGAACAATCGGAAATTATACAAATATGAAATATTTTGATCTGAAACCGTCGATCCATGTGGACCCACGACCATAATCGTTGGATGATTTTATTGGGAAAAAAATCGGAGATGAAATCGAAGATTCCCCCTCTTTTGAAAAATCGGGGAAAAATTCAGTCCGTTTACAGTGCAAATATTGACGCCCATATCGTAGGCTGTACACGACACATTGTATGCTGTATGCATATTATATCAATTGAAGCCCCAGTGTAGTGTGTATATTGGGGGAAAAATCGGAGATGAAATCGAAGATTCCCCCTCTTTTGAAAAATCGGGAAAAAAATCAGTCATTTAACAGTGCGAATTAACAGAGCGTTTTTGACGCCCAAATCGTAAGCTGTACTACGTATGCTGTATCCATATTATATGAATTGAAGCCATTGTGTCAGCCATGTGACTACGTGACACAGCACATATTTTACAAATCACTTCACACTGCGTCAAAAATATAATTCAGGTCATCAGTGGATAATGAAAAATATAAACAGGAATAAATTGATTATTTGATTTATATCAAAAAGCACGCAACGTTTAAAGACTTTGGATTTTCGTCTACTAGCCTCTATCTCTACCACGTCCGCACACAAAATTGCCGGCATCCCCCCCGCCCGCCCATTCCCCCGCCTGCATCCCCCCCTCGCCTGTCCCATTTGTAAAACGCGCACGTCGACGTGGGTCGCAAGCGGTAGGAAGCCTGGTCCCTATTACAGTTATTGCATAACTTTTTTCCTCGTCGATTTGGCCAGATTCTATGAGGAGATTTGTCGCGCGCCGCGACTGCATAACTTGTCAAAACTCCTCATGAAACCATCGAGCGTGTTCAAAATGCGATATCGCGTGAAAATGAAAAGGTGAGGAGTGAGGAGTAAAAGGGTGGGGCTCCTCCAGAGGTGCCCGACAGAAAACTCCTCATGAAAGTTGTCCATGGTGGCATCTGAAAATTTTAGACCAATAAAAATACACAGCGTGGATCTCTTTCTGAGCATGAAATCTGGTTTTTCTTCGCATCGTTAGCGTTTATTGCTGTTCTGCGGAACTTACGGGAGAAGTCTCACTGCCTGTTTGACCGTGTATATTGCACAAAAAAAATGATACTAAGCACGCGCATGCACAGAATCATGTTCTTAAGACTGTTGGTACCAAGTAGGTACCAACAGTCTGAGGATCCGCTAACGCATTCTTCACATTTTCAGATTCCACTCAAGCGGGCAACTTGCGCCCGGTTTCGGGAGTATGTGTTTTCACGCAAAAGCGAATTCGCCTCCAAATTCGCCGCGATAACTTTCGCCTCGCTGACCGCGTTAACAAAAGTAAAACAGAAATGGAATGCTGAGACTCTTGCGCATCGATTGCACTCATCCGATATACCCCACGAGCGAGTGGGGTATAGCGGATGCTCGATTGAGCGTTCGGTTCGGAGGGTAGAGCGAGCCAAATCACACCCGATGCGAAGATTTGCTTCAGTTCTTGTAACTTAACAACAACTGGACAGCATGGAACCACCGGTATGCTTCCTTAGACGCATACCAGTAGGTCTGAAAAGACCTGGGGCGCAAATTTTCATTTTTGCGGCCACGAAAATTAATACCCTGACGCCGAAACCCTGAATTTTCGATCCCGCGGCACCGTTACTATCTTTTCTGACGTGTCGACGGCCATCACAGCTCTTCGCGAGGAGTTATCTGAAGTTATGCAACCCAGGCGGCTCCTGACTCCTGTTCGATTTGCTGAGAATCCATGAGGACCGCAAACTTTTCGACTCCTCGCGCGATGGCTTTTTTCAGTCGCGGTCCTCACGGATTTCTGATGGATTTTCGTGAGGAAAAAAAGTTATGCAATAACTGTATTGACACCCGCATCGCGCGGACATGACGAATCCCATATTGTGCTGTTGGGTGTTTTGGGGGAAATCTCGGATACATCGAGATTTCCATATTCAAATAGTTCATAACGACTATCGTATCTAAAGAGTGGGTGTTTTTAGATCCACGGGTGTTGATAGGGCCAAGACTTCCTACTTGCAATTTGCTGGAACCCTATGACGTCAGTAGTACGTACTTACGTCATACGTCAAGTGGTTATTACGTAAGTACGTCGTAAGAACCAGTCGATCAGCTCGAAAGCGTTCCTGCGTCCAAGGAACAATCGGAAATTATACAAATATGAAATATTTTGATCTGAAACCGTCGATCCATGTGGACCCACGACCATAATCGTTGGATGATTTTATTGGGAAAAAAATCGGAGATGAAATCGAAGATTCCCCCTCTTTTGAAAAATCGGGGAAAAATTCAGTCCGTTTACAGTGCAAATATTGACGCCCATATCGTAGGCTGTACACGACACATTGTATGCTGTATGCATATTATATCAATTGAAGCCCCAGTGTAGTGTGTATATTGGGGGAAAAATCGGAGATGAAATCGAAGATTCCCCCTCTTTTGAAAAATCGGGAAAAAAATCAGTCATTTAACAGTGCGAATTAACAGAGCGTTTTTGACGCCCAAATCGTAAGCTGTACTACGTATGCTGTATCCATATTATATGAATTGAAGCCATTGTGTCAGCCATGTGACTACGTGACACAGCACATATTTTACAAATCACTTCACACTGCGTCAAAAATATAATTCAGGTCATCAGTGGATAATGAAAAATATAAACAGGAATAAATTGATTATTTGATTTATATCAAAAAGCACGCAACGTTTAAAGACTTTGGATTTTCGTCTACTAGCCTCTATCTCTACCACGTCCGCACACAAAATTGCCGGCATCCCCCCCGCCCGCCCATTCCCCCGCCTGCATCCCCCCCTCGCCTGTCCCATTTGTAAAACGCGCACGTCGACGTGGGTCGCAAGCGGTAGGAAGCCTGGTCCCTATTACAGTTATTGCATAACTTTTTTCCTCGTCGATTTGGCCAGATTCTATGAGGAGATTTGTCGCGCGCCGCGACTGCATAACTTGTCAAAACTCCTCATGAAACCATCGAGCGTGTTCAAAATGCGATATCGCGTGAAAATGAAAAGGTGAGGAGTGAGGAGTAAAAGGGTGGGGCTCCTCCAGAGGTGCCCGACAGAAAACTCCTCATGAAAGTTGTCCATGGTGGCATCTGAAAATTTTAGACCAATAAAAATACACAGCGTGGATCTCTTTCTGAGCATGAAATCTGGTTTTTCTTCGCATCGTTAGCGTTTATTGCTGTTCTGCGGAACTTACGGGAGAAGTCTCACTGCCTGTTTGACCGTGTATATTGCACAAAAAAAATGATACTAAGCACGCGCATGCACAGAATCATGTTCTTAAGACTGTTGGTACCAAGTAGGTACCAACAGTCTGAGGATCCGCTAACGCATTCTTCACATTTTCAGATTCCACTCAAGCGGGCAACTTGCGCCCGGTTTCGGGAGTATGTGTTTTCACGCAAAAGCGAATTCGCCTCCAAATTCGCCGCGATAACTTTCGCCTCGCTGACCGCGTTAACAAAAGTAAAACAGAAATGGAATGCTGAGACTCTTGCGCATCGATTGCACTCATCCGATATACCCCACGAGCGAGTGGGGTATAGCGGATGCTCGATTGAGCGTTCGGTTCGGAGGGTAGAGCGAGCCAAATCACACCCGATGCGAAGATTTGCTTCAGTTCTTGTAACTTAACAACAACTGGACAGCATGGAACCACCGGTATGCTTCCTTAGACGCATACCAGTAGGTCTGAAAAGACCTGGGGCGCAAATTTTCATTTTTGCGGCCACGAAAATTAATACCCTGACGCCGAAACCCTGAATTTTCGATCCCGCGGCACCGTTACTATCTTTTCTGACGTGTCGACGGCCATCACAGCTCTTCGCGAGGAGTTATCTGAAGTTATGCAACCCAGGCGGCTCCTGACTCCTGTTCGATTTGCTGAGAATCCATGAGGACCGCAAACTTTTCGACTCCTCGCGCGATGGCTTTTTTCAGTCGCGGTCCTCACGGATTTCTGATGGATTTTCGTGAGGAAAAAAAGTTATGCAATAACTGTATTGACACCCGCATCGCGCGGACATGACGAATCCCATATTGTGCTGTTGGGTGTTTTTGGGGGAAATCTCGGATACATCGAGATTTCCATATTCAAATAGTTCATAACGACTATCGTATCTAAAGAGTGGGTGTTTTTAGATCCACGGGTGTTGATAGGGCCAAGACTTCCTAAGGCTGAAAAAAGATGAATAAGATTATGATTTATGTTAATGTTTCATCGGAAGAGCATCACCATCAGCATGCGATGCAGAATCGAAAAATTACAGGACCGAGACGCATGACCAGGCGCAAGTTTCCAAACGAGCAAGTATTTCTAGTATAAAATAACAATTGAGCAACGTGAATTCTGAAAGTTGCGGAATATAAGATTTCTAACTTGCGATGTCACGACCCTAAAGATCCCCTTTCGTGTGTCGCACATGTTGAGCGCAGAGCATGTAATTTGAGGATTGTGTGGCAAACGGTGTCTGAGCGTGCAAGGTATCTTCTTCTCGCTCCATCGGACGCATCCAGGCGAAGGTCGGATGGCATACTGTTCTGGACGCGCTTACCAAACGCCTTTCACTGTTCGCAGCTTGGAAATTGCTGGCAATATTAATCCTTGTAGTCGCATTCAAAACCAATAGTAGAAATCTTGCTGGACGACAATAACCTGCGTGGAGTCGACTCAATATGGAGCCTCCACCCCCGCATTCTGCCTCGCAAGAACCTAAAACGACGTCGTACAAGGTACTGTTTCCCTTCAGAATTCAGAACTTGGTTCGTTCGTAACAACATTTATGCTTTTATTTCTTACCGAGGTCACATTCGTTTTTACAGGATGAGTCGGAAGATCCGACTCACCGAAATGTAGAGCCACAAGGAACGAACTTGCAAGCTGGGGAAATGGAAAAGCTTGCAGAGCTGGTCGACGCAAGTCTGAAATTTTCGCGAGTGTTGAAGCGCAAAGGCGTATCGCAAGCAACTCTTCAGGTAAATGGTTCCCCTTGTATGCTGTCCTCGTTTTTGAATCCTCGCCCACCGCACGAACCTTCGAGGTGCTGCATTCACGTCTTGAATGCCTTTCAAAGATATCCGTGATAACAATTCTTTGCCCTGAATGAAAATTCTTTGCGCCATTTCTGAATGGTGTGATGAATTCTGTAATTCTTGGTTGCGATATGCCGTTCTTGAACTCATGTAGTTAGTATCCACTCCGTCTGCCGTGTTTGTTAAGACTAGCTTTTCTCCTGGAAGTTTTCTTGGCAGCATTTCTTTGTGGCGTGCTTTCATTTATATGTTTTCCTGCAGAGCTTTCCACGCAGCGGTAGACTCGCTGCACACGTCACATCATAAGACCTAAAGGCCTGAACGAACCCAGTGCTGCGTGCGGGGCCTGTAGGTTGCGGTCCGCTGCCGTCCCTTGAGCAAAGCCGAAAAGGCACAAGGCGCTCGCAGCATTACCAGACTTGTAGATGAGAAGGTCATAGTTGTCATGAATCCGGAAGAATTGGACGATGCTGACAAAGAAAAGGATAAAGGATTTGACCGTTTCGGACGCAAGGTCCTCCTCTGCTTCTCTCCCGAATCTCCTGGCATCGTACTATTGTGGACAGTGTAACTTGAAACAGTACAATGCAAGTTTGCGACGCCTTCGAAGGCTTGTCACAGGCAGGGCAGGATTAAACTACTTCAAGCAAAAAGTAGCGCTCGCATAACGCGTGTTCACGGAATGCGGTCCTCTCCGTTTGGGACTTCGCTTACGGAAAGACTTGAAGGAACTCGTACAAAGGGGTCACTCCGAGAGTGTGTATCTCAAATTGACGACCCTGTGAAGCTTGCAGGTGGAAAAACGACAAAGTAGAGTCGGACAAGGTCCAGGCCACAGCGAAAAGCGATACATTTTTGATAACGCATTTGACGGCACCGCAAATAACGAGATGCTTTACAAGGCCACAGTTCAACCACTGGTGCAGGTCGGTGCGCAGTGACGCTTGCTTTGGATATAGGTTTTTCTCGCGTCTTACAACCCGCATTATCTGGGCCCTGAACTTTTTCACGCATAATGAACATATTGCTGATGTGCTCTTCCGCGACCAAGGCGTTTGTGCGCCCTGTACCGTGTGCCCAAACGCACTCAAGTACTTGCGTCGAAGTATTTCACCCTGATGCGCCTCTCACTTGTTTCGATCAATCCTTGTTATGTTGCCAGGGGGTTGTGAAAGGCATCAACGCCACGGTATTTGCGTATGGCGCAACGGGCTCTGGTGAGTGTGTCCTCTCACCCCCGGCTTTGTATTCGTTCCTAATAAACAATGGCTTCCACACTCCGTCGAATACACGCTTTCCTGAGCGGACCCTTCATGATTCTTTCATGCGATCTCATCACCAATCTTTGATATCCGTTGATGACCTTCCATCTTGTGGTGCAAATCCATCAGCGCGGGGTCACCTGTCCTCCGTACGGCAGCAACCTGCTGACTAAGGTTTGCCGATGATGTCCGTTCTTTGGACAGGGAAGACATACACGATGGTAGGGGCTGACGGCGATCCGGGGCTGATGGTATTGAGTTTGGAGGACATCTTTATGCTTATCCGGGAGGAAAGCGAAAAAGAGTATGAAGTCACATGCTCATACGTCGAGGTGAGTTGCGGCGGCGGCCCTTCAGAGCTGAGTGCCTCGTTGGCATATTTCATTTCTCTCGTGCGGGGATCCCTGCTACAACGAGCCATGAGTTGACCTCTTTCTGTAGACCCTTCTTACTCTTCCGGAGACAGGCTTCACGGCTTGATACCGGCCTTGCATGGTGACAGGCTTCACGGCTTGATACCGGCCTTGTGTCTGCATGGTGACAGGCTTCACGGCTTGATACCGGCCTTGTGTCTGCATGGTGACAGGCTTCACGGCTTGATACCGGCCTTGTGTCTGCATGGTGACAGGCTTCACGGCTTGATACCGGCCTTGTGTCTGCATGGTGACAGGTGTATAACGAGGTGGTGTACGACCTGTTGCAGCCTAACTCAGGCCCATTGGAGCTGCGGGAAGACCCCGAGCTGGTTACCCCCCGCTCCTTTCAACCCACTGCAGCTGCTTCCTTGCTTGTAGCGCTTCCTGTGTCAAATGCGCTCTCGGCCTAGCTGCCCGTCATCCGCGGCACATACACACACACACTCACACTCAGCGAGGCTTAGGGGGTCCCATTCTTCACTAGTGAGCTCCGGAGAATCCGGATGAGTGTCCCGAAGTGTGTGCTGAATCCTTTGATCCCCGGCGTGGGTACATAGTGCAGTCTCCTGTGGCTACGGGGTGCCAAAGGATTCGCAAGGATAAGCATACACACACTTCGGCACTGAGCTCCAGAAAATCCGGATTAGTGTCCCGAATTGTGTGCTGAATCCTCTGATCCCCAGGGTGGGTACATAGTGCGGCCGGTCTTCTGCGGCTACGGTGTGCCAAAGGGTTGGTCCAAGGATAAGCATACACACTCGGCACATAGTGCAGCCGGTCTTCTGCGGCTACGGTGTGCCAAAGCAGGCGGTCCAAGGATAAGCACACACACGCTCGGCAGCGACCATACTTGAGACCAGGCTTTGGGGCAAGCAGGGTGGTGTTTCTGAGCGTCGGCTTGGTGATGGGGAGATGGCTCGGGCAGCTCCGGGGCTAGCGGTAAACTGGCTTCAGAGGCATAGCATCAGTGCACAGGCAATGCAGTTGCAGAGGCACTCAGGTGGCCCAGCGAGGCTTAGAGGGTCCCGTTCTCCACTAGTGAGCTCCGGAGGATCCGGATGAGTGTCCCAAAGTGTGTGCTGAATCCTTTGATCCCCGGTGTGGGTACATAGTGCAGTCGATCTCCTGTGGATATTTGGTGCCAATCGGTCCAAGGATGAGTCACGCACACACACAAACGATTATCAGGGAGGCAACAATCTGCTGGTGATCTATTGGCCGCCGATAGGGCTTGGGAGCAGGCACCTACCTATATTAGAGACGGGTGGAGCGCGTATTTTCATGCACTCGCCGGCACCTACCTATATTAGAGACGGGTGGAGCGCGTATTTTCATGCACTCGCTGGCACCAAGCTGAGCACCAAG